>JARGYA010000769.1:0-48477 GCA_029204335.1 Mycena vulgaris | reverse complement strand
GCGGACGGTGTGACCGTCACCGCGACGGAAAGCGCGACGCCGTTTGGCATCGAGGGGGGTTCGACGCTCGCCGGCGCGGCGCAGGTGACCCCAGCGCCTTCGGCTCCGCTCAAACTCGGGAGGAAGCGCAATCCCCGCATCGGGCTCCGAGTCAAGCGCGCCGTCAAGCACTCAGCCGAGCGCCTCCATCCAAGTCTGCGCATCGGCGTCGGCCCTGGGCGTGCTGGTGGCTCTGTTCATGGCATACCATCTGGTTTGAACACCCCACGAAAATTACCATACCCACCCACTCCGACGACATACTGCGTCGCTCACTCACCTATACGCTCGTTTGCCATTTGGCATGCTCATTTATACTGTGCGACGTAAGGAAGGTGCACCAAATCCCTCGGCACTGAGCGCTGAGCACGTACCAAGCCCACATGTTGAATATCATGTCGACGGATCCCCTGATTTAGGAGGCTCTGAACCCGCATTGGCGACTTAATGTGTACTATCGGACCGTTCTGGACAAATGGCGTGTACCTCCCGGCTAATAAACCCTGAACCCTGCCTTGTGTGAACACTAAACCAGATATTAATGTCCACCATATGGCAACGATTTACGCTTGCGATCTAATACGGCACCGTGGCGCGCTTGACGTCGGAAACCATACCTCCGCTCTCCTCCCACCTCGCAGCGGACGCTAACAATGGACGCGAAACCGCCGGGGATTTCATCTCGCACAGGGGCTGCTGCTCTCGGTGACCATGGTATCAGCATCAGTGCGCACATGAGGCGCCCACTTTCCTTTTCCTCCACAGACCGCAGTAATCCACGGTGCGCGTGCGTTCATTAATGCAGGGTGACACCTGGGATCGTGTCGTACCCGCTGGCGGTGTCGGGCAGTGGGTACCTCCTGGCTGACCGCGTGCGAAGGTACCTTACGTCGAGCTTCCCCTCGAGGTCCGATGTATTAACAACAATAACTATATCAAGACATCAGGATACTTGGTTTCCTTCTTAATGGCTTCGTCCGAGGGTCGCTGTTCTTGTAAAGCAGGAGCGTGCTCGCCCGATTGGCAGCTCTCAATTAATCAGCCAATCACAGTACTTGTCATATTATTGTCTCGTCTACCAATATCCTCCATTGAACGCCAGAACGGATGAAAAATATCAGCGCACTGTTCAACTGGGGATAGTTCGGGATTTCGGCATTGTTATGTAATCAGCGTGTAGATCTCCGACTTCGTGTGACTCACAGCCTCTCACGGCTTTCTTCCTGCTTCGATTCTCCCTGCTCGCTTACAGCTCTCTCATCGGCCTATTTACCTCCTCTGCAGCTGAGAGTCCCGCATTGATCACCAGGATCCATGTGTTCAAAAAATTTGACTGGTTCTCGAATCTCGTCCTGAACAAGTTAGGCAGCTGCCACGAATGCCTTGCGGATACCACGTTTCTTGATGTTATCCCTAAATTGTCGTGATAATCGGTGGAATCCGGCGGGGACTCATCAACTTCCCTCCGGAAGAACAGGACCGGTGAACAAACACATCCTTTTGTCACCAAGTATAAAGGCAGAGCCCGGAATAACTAGGCCCTTTTCTTCTTTGGTCGACGCCCTCCATATTTTGGCCCCCTCTACCTGCTTTGTCTCTTGGGCCACGCACTTCTGATGACGGAATACACCACCTCGTCTCAGGCTATCCGTGATTATCTTTCCAGCAAAGAGAGGACAAAGCATTGGGTTCGCAATCGCATCGAACCCCCCGACCAATGCTACTCGCCCTCCACTGCCCCCTCTATTCTACAGGATCCAGATGTTATTTATACGGCGCCACCCTCAGAGGCCGGGAGCACCCACTCTGTGCCTCCTAAAATGGTCTTGAGGTACAGCGACGGGAGGCCCGACGAGCCGATACCGCTCCAGGACCTCAATCATCCCTTGAAGCGGGGTGGGTCCAAGCTAGATCCTCGAGAGTCCTTGCGCTCGCAGACTATGCCCATGCCCCATCGCTCGAGATCAGGCTCGCACGGCGCGCCACGTGTGCCCGAAGAAATCCGCATCTTACCATCTCATGCCGTGGACGCGCCACGTTCTGCGGCGAACTCGCATACCCGCTCCAAGTCGCTTCCGAGGAACACCTATTCGCAAATACAAGACCCTATCCCCGACATGCCCATGCCACATCCCTCCCAGCATAATATCGCGATGGGCGGCGCAGGACTACATGGTCCCCTCCCGCTTCCCCGCCCCGGTCCCCTGGTCACGTTCTCTCAGCCCCCGCCACAAGCATGGAACACCTACGGCCCGAGTTCCTCCGCACCCCACGGACGGCGCCACGCCCCGCCGCCCATTGTCTATGCACCCTCCCACCGCTCGCGGCCGCACTATGCACCCCCCGCCATGTATTCTCACCCTCCCAAAATGGGGCCAAACGGCATGATATACAGTCATTCTGCGCCCGTGCCCTCCTCCCAGTACCCAGCAAAATACCCGACGCCGTACCCGTCCGCGGTCGCGTCCTCAGCGCACATGTCATCGGTCAACGAAGAACGGCGGTCTGGCTCCCGTACGCCTAATAGACGTGATCGATCGGGATCCCGCACGGCGAGGCAGTTAAGCCCTGCCTCCTCCACCTCTTCGTTTACCGGCAGCAACGGCTCGGGCAGCACCTACTATGTCATGCCCACCGGCCGCCAAAAAGTGCACGTCATCGTGAGTCGCTCGCCGTCCGTCGCTGTGTCCGTTATCTCGCCGAGGACTAACTCCGCCCCGCAGCACACCGACGCGAGCGCGTCGTCCGCTTCCCACTCGCCCACCTCGCCGCGCAGCATGAAGAAGCCGTTCTTCCAGCGCCTCCTTGGCTTCGCGGAGAAGCGCCTGTTCTCCTCTTCCGGCGATTCCTCGCGCGGCTCGTCTCGCGGGGGCAGACGCTTACGGAGGCGACACTCGACGGGCGGATCTGGATCCGGACGAAGCAGGAGCACCCCGCCGGGGGAGTAGCACGGCGCGCCGCCGTATCACCCGTTCATTCACCCCGTACGCTAGCAACCGTGACCATTCATTTCGGCAACCATCGCGCATACACACGGCCCTCATCCCTCTTACATCGTAACTAATCTCCGCGGACGTGCTGCGCCCTCTGTGCATGTTGTACTCATTCTCGCTCCTTCTCCTCTCCTTGCACTGCTCGTCGTTCAAACCTACTGCAATACCAGTCCAAATCCAATGTAATCGTCTCGCTATGCACAACGTTTTAGAGTTTGTGCCCATGATGAGCTGTTAATGAACCAAGGGCCGCAGTTAATAGCCTCCGGGAGGTGGTCAAGTGAGACGGGGATCAACAGCATACTTTGTATGTCGACTAATGAGCTTAGATTGACTTTGTCTTACGCGGACCCAGGTGGATGTTTACTTGGGATGACGTCGGACCGAGGCCCAGCCTCTCTGCTTTGAACCTGCCTCTTTTATTCAAGAGAAAGCAGGCCGCGAAGGCAGCCCGATCGAAGCTGGCCTCCTGACTAGTACTTCTGCCCGCCATGGGAGAATATTAATTTCGGGTGTCCCTGCCGATAACTCCTCCGCAGCTCAAAGTGCACATCTCTACGTCGGATGTCAACTCTACGTCACGGTAGATTTGAATGAATTCTATACATACTCCGGAAGACACGGAAAAGAGCCACATATGCAATCCTCAACACCAGATTCTCGGAGTCTTACCGCGGGAACTTGGGCCAAGGAACTCCCCGACGTCGAATACGCATTTCTCCTCTGTAGAAACCGTACAACGCCCCAAGCGTATGTCTGTATGTATGTACTGCTACTCAGATATGTGAATTCCAACAAAAGGAAAGAAAGAAAGGAAACCGACAAAAATGGAGATAAAAACACAGAAGTCACTGATTGATTATATAGCAGCAGGGGACGGATGGATGATGAGTCGGGGGAGGGAAGGGGATGAAACAAAACAACAGCGACAATAAGGACAACAAGGACGAGAGTGGCCGAGGGAGGGAGAGATCACCGCCGGCTGCCCCGCCGCTGCGCGCGCGCGCGTGGAGGAGCTGCCTCCTCCGGGGCCGGTGCCTGGGAGGAGCGCCGCCACATCGAGCTGCTCGATGCGGAGGTAGACGCGGACGCCGGCGGGAGCGACGCCATCCCGAGCGACGCCGCCGCCGCACTCAGCGGTTGCGCGCGCCGCGTCCGACTGCCGCTGCCGCTGCCGCTCCCCCCGGCCTGCTGCTGCTGTGCGCGCGACGAGCCCGCGCGCGGAGGGGGCGCCCACCGCGACGCGCGCACGCCGTCTGCCTCGTCCTCCGACGGCTGCTCGTCGACGTCGATGACGTCCGTCGCGGCGCTGTCGCGGTCCGAGCCCTCGTCCGACGCGGGGAGGAGGTCCTGGTCCATCGCGTCCACGTCCGCCTGCTCCTGCGCGTCCTCGTCCTCGTCGTCCTCCTGCACTACCCGCATCTCGACGTCCCTCCCTTCTCCTCCGCGCCCGAACCCGTACCCCGAATCCCCCACGTCCGCCTCCGCGTCCTCCGCATCGCTCTCCCCCTCGTCGTAAACGCCCCCAGGCGGCTCGCCCACCCAATCCTCCCCCGCCTCCGCAAAGTCCCATACATCGAGCACCGTTTGCACCGCGCCCCCCCGCGTCTGATTGCTCGCCGCGACGCACCACCGCCCCTCAAACACCACCTGCCACACACCCGTGATCCCTGTCAACAAATCCCGCCCCACGCTCCCGTCGCGCAGGTTCCACATCTTGAGCGTCCCGTCGCTCCCGCTCAGCACCTTGAACTCGTCGTGCTGGAAACATGTGATGGCGCCCGTATGCGCCGCAAGCGTATGCTGCAGCGCGCCCGTGTCCGGGTCCCACACGCGCAGCGTCGAGTCCGCCGCGGCGCTCACGAGCGTGCGCGGCGAGAGCCCGAGCAGGCCCACGAGCGACGTGTGTCCCGTCAGCGTGTGCGCGCAGCGCCCCGTCTTGAGGTCCCAGATGCGCACCGTACCGTCCATGGAGCCCGAGCACGCTTGGTGCCGCGGCGGGTCGAGCACGACGCTGTACACTACGCGAGATGCGTCAGCAGCGAACTGAAGGGGAGGGAGAGTTACCCACCCTTCTGCGTGTGCCCCACGAGGATCCATCGACAGGTCCCCGTTACTAGATCCCAAACGCGCACAGTGCAGTCGTACGAGCCCGATACGAGCGTGCGGCCACGTGCAGCGAGCGCCCGCACGGCATGGTCGTGGCCCTCGAGGAAGAGGCGATGATACGGATTGTCGTCCGCATCCTAAGCAGGTATTAACATCAGCACTACAAACGAATCAACGAAGACGTACATCCGGATCTCCCTCGTCGAAACACGAGTAGCCAGCGTCACCGGCCCGCGGGAGCGTCCACACGCGCAGGGTGTGGTCGCGCGAGCCCGTGACAACAAGTGCGCGCTTCGGCCACTTCTCGCGGCGCCCATCCTCCATCTCGACCCACTCGGGCTGCACGACGGCGAGGCAGCGCACCGTGCTCGTGTGCCCACCAAAGACGTGCGTGCAGCGCCCGCTGACGAGGTCCCAGATGCGCACGGTGCGGTCAGTCGAGCCGGAGACGAGCACGTCGCCTGTGGCGGCGAGCGCCCAAACGCCGCCCTCGTGCCCCTGGAGCGCGAGGCGCAGCTCGCCGGCGAGCGGATCGTAGACGTGGATTGAGTGGTCGTCCGAGGCGGAGATGACTCGGCCCTTAGAGAGGACGAGGCAGGTGACGACGCTGCTGCCGTGCGCGGGGAAGCTGCGGTGCGTGGGCGTGGCGGTGGAGGACCAGCGCGCCTGGGTAAGGTAGCGGGACTGGAAGAGGGACTTGTGCGGGTAGGGAAGGCGGCGGTGCGCGCGCAGGAAGGCGTCCTCGGAGCCCCAGTGCATGCCGGAGGACTTGAGGAGGGACGTCCACACGAGCGGGTCGGCGTCGATGAGCGCTCGCCAGGACTTGGACACGCGCGAGGCGCGGGCGAGCGCGGGGAAGGGGAGAAAGGAGAGGATGTGCGAGGCGAGCTCTGGCGGCAGCAGAGTGAGAAAGTCGCGTGCGAGGGTGGGGGTGAGCACGGAGTGGAGGGTCCGCAGGACGGGGAGCGGCGAATGGCGAAGGAGGGTGAGGAGAAAGTGTGACTGCAGGGCAGGTGGCAGGGCGTTGAAGTGAGAGAGCAGCGAGGGGAGGGTGAGGAGGGTGGTCAGCGCCAAGTCGGGCTCGAACGGAGACCCCTGGCGCGAGCCCGGCGGCGACGGCGGCGGACGCGGCTTTTTCCTCGACTGCGGCTCCTCCTCCCACGCCCGCTTCTTCCCGTATCGATCCACCGCCTCGGCGAGCCCAACAACAGGCTCCGGTGGGTCATCGCGCCGCAGCATTCGCCACCCGTCGCCGCGCGAGTCCTGCTCCTCCTCGTTCGCATCGTCGCCCTCCCGGAACGTCGCGCGCGTGCCACCCGGGAAAACCAGGGGGAATTGGCGCAGGCTGCTGGGCAACGTCGCGTGCAGCAGCGGGTACTCTTTGGGGTCCGTCGGCTCTGTGGGTGCCGGCAAAGGGGGCAGCTGAATCGGGGCGTATGTGGTCGTCGTCGTTGTCGTCGTGACCACCCTGCAGAACGGTCAGCAGTGTTACAAAGTAGTAGTCGGACGTGGCCTACGTGGTGGTGCTCACCGACGGCTGCAGAACCACGCTTGGTCGCGACGTGCTCATCGTGGGGGCGGAAATCGTGGGGCTTCAAGTGTTGAACAATCTGGAGAAATGGCCCGTTAAAGGGGAGTAATGGCGATTGAAGCAGTAAGGCTACTTTGCGGGACAAGCTTGTCCTCTAAACCGGAATACTGGTGGCCTTCCACAGGTCAATACGGACGGAAATGTGTATGGAAAGAACAAGGACAGCTCACCGCGTGAATAATGGGATACGCGCCGTTAAAGGGAAGCAAGGAGGATTGAAGCAGCGAGAGCACTTTAATGGGGCTTTCGCGGGGTAAACCTGTCCTTTAAACCGACTACAAGTGGCCATCCACGGGTCAATACCGACGGAAATGTAGAATAACGGGATCCTGTAGCTCACCTTGGGACCCAACAGCAAGAATACGAGAAGTTCGGCGCGCCTGGACGCTACAGCCCGGGATAGATGGTGGCAGCCCTAAAGAGGGTTTGAGTCATGTGACACGGCTTCAGCAGCGCCACAGTCAAGCAGAAATATTATATTCGCAGAGTCTCCAAAAATATTCTGGACTCTACAAACTGGCGTACAGACACGGGTGGCTTTAAAGCTAATATTTTGGATGATATAGTAAAATAAACACAGCGCGCAAGTGCCTGCAGCCCATCGCTCGTCTACTGTAAGCGTCATATGTACTCTCAAGCCCAGCCAAATCCGAAGACCCAAGGCGGATGGATCCCAGCGTTGACGTGTCCCGAGAAAATCTAGCGGCCCACGTAAGGTATGGTGACAGAAAGCGACGGGAAGGCATCCCGACGGAGCGCGTGGGATTGCAAAGCTCCACTCATCGGAGCGACGACGAACCCAGAATAGCCCGCCGTGTGTGACCGCGTTCGGGGTAAAACGTCGGCTCCCAACGCTAGTAGTGGTCGTGGTCGTCCCCCGTGATCGACGGCACGCGCGAGCGCGGCACCATCACCGACAGGTTCTTCTGCGACGCGTTCCGCGAGCGCGCGCTCAGCCCGTTCCCATTCCCGTTCCCGCCCCCCTCATCCACGTCCATGAACCCCGGCGCAGGCGACGGCGACCGCGAACTCGCCGTCGTCGACCCGAAAGCGGGCGCGGGTATCGAGTACGCGCGCACGGGCGAGCGCGGCGGCGGCCCGAACGACCCGAACGTCGGGCTGTTGTGCCCCGACAGCGAGCCCTGCGGCACCGCGCGCCAGAACGGAAACACGCGGCGCCAGCGGTTCGTCGGCGACGGGGGGCGCGAGGGGGGCCGTGAAGAAAAGCCGCCGGAGCCCTTGCCTTCCTCGAGCATCAGCCCCTTGCGCTCGCGGAGCGTGCGGAGGCAGACGCCGCGCAGGCGGCGGCGCAGCGGGTAGGTCAGCAGCAACACGATGCAGATGAGCGCGCCGTAGAAGAGGAGCAGCACCGGTGAGAACCCCAGCGCCGTGCGCGTCAGCGCCTGCGGGAGGTGCGGCTCGAGCCGGTGCTCGATCGCACCGAGGTCGATGAACTGTGGGCGGATGGGCTTGATGGGGGACGCGGTGTTTTCAGGCTCGTCGAGCGGGTCCACGAGCGGTCGGGCCGTCTTCGTGCGCGGCAGCACCTCCTTGCTCGCCTCGAGCACCATCTTCCCGAGCGTCCAGCTAATCGCGATGTCGCCGACGGTGTCCACCGACTGGAACGTCGGGCGCCCGAGCCCCTTGCGCTCCGCCTCGAGTGCGACCTTCTCGCCCTCGGTGGTGTTGTTCCCGCCCGGGTCGACAAGGCGCGGCATGCCGATGCCCTCGTGCAGCACGTTCGCGATCCACGCGGCCTTGAAGCATTGCATCTCGAGCCGCGTGAGGTCGACCTTGGTCTGCGCGCGCGCCGCGTCGTGCTCCGCGACGATCCCCGCCCACGGCCGCGCACAGAACTTGGACGCCGCGCGCTCGTACTGCACAAAGTCGTACGGGCCGCCGAGCCCAAAGACGTGCTCGGAAGAGTACCAGTACTCAGACACGCCGATGAAGTGCGAGACGGAAAAGTCGATCGCGGGGACGTGGACGCCGTTCATGAGGCACGGCGTGTCGGGGCATGGCGCGGTCTTGTTCAGTAGCGGCGCGGTCTTTTGCATGCACTCCTCGAACGAGCCCGTACCGACGAGGCGGTGCGGCTTGTTCGCGTGGTCCGACGAGGGCTTGAGGTGCACGGGCTGCTCGCTGCGCGTGAGGTCCACGGGGAGACACGGGTCGTGCACAATGTCCTCCCCGCCCTCGGTGCGCGTCTGCTCGAGCTCGTCGACCATCTTCCCGACGTACCGCTCGCGCGCCTGGTTCGTGCCGTACCCGAGCCAGGTCGTCACAAACACCTTGTGGTGGATCTCCTCGCCGCCGAGCAGCCGCAGGCGCACGTCGATGAGCGCCATCTCGTCGTCGATGTGCGCCGCCTGTGGCTCGAACGCAATCTGCGTCGACGCGCCGCCCATGTCGAGGAAGCCGTACGTCGTCTGCGCCGCGCGGAAGCCGTCCATCAGGTAGTTGACCGCGATCCAGCCGAACAGGCCCTCCTCCTCGCCCGTGATGATCCGCACGCTCGCGCCGCAAGGCCCCGCGGCGGACGGGCCCTCGATGCTGAATTCCGAGTGCTTGATGAGGAAGTCGCACGCGTGCTGCAGCACTGCCGCTTGCTTGTCCCCGGGCAGCAGCCGCATTCCGGCGGTCGCGAGCAGAAACAGCGGCGTGGATTGGTGCAACCACGGAGGTACGAGATTGCGCGCATGGGTCAGCAGAGGCTGCAGGTGTCCCACAACCAACTCCGGGTCGTCCGCGTACGAGGAGATACCTAGGACACTGAGCACCTTATCCGAAAACAAAATAAAAATAAAGCCCACCTGGCTCGACCTTGGTCATCCATTCCTCGCCCTCGTGCGTACCTTTCTCGACCTTGGGGAGGGACTTTGCGAGCGCGCTGTCCTTTTCTACAGTAATAGTCCGCGGGTCCATCCAGCTGTAGATTTGCACCCGGGATCCAGACGAACCGGCGTCGATAACAATGCCAAAATGACGCCCCGAGAGCCACGGGTCCACCACAGACGGAGGGGGCATTCCAGAGTTCAGTGCACGACGGCAAACGTGGCAGAATCCG
This sequence comes from Mycena vulgaris, assembly GCA_029204335.1. NCBI lineage: Eukaryota > Fungi > Basidiomycota > Agaricomycetes > Agaricales > Mycenaceae > Mycena > Mycena vulgaris. Next base: position 38,678 of record JARGYA010000769.1, on the reverse strand, counting down.
CTCGCGAGATGATAGCAGTTTGGATCGTCGGAAGACTCTGGTATACAAGCGCAAATAAAACACCGGGCCGGAGCAAGCCGGTCTACTTCGCTCTCTCCCATACCGGGTCCCATGCAGCCGTACGAACGCTTGTCCGGGAAAATTCCTGTTGGACTCACGTTCTCGGACCGCGACAAGTCATTCATCCTATTCATGCGAACATTCTGCCCAATTTGAACCGAACTTCCGTTGCTTTCCCGGCCGCAGCTAACGAGGTACAAGATCCGATGAAGCATCAAGAGAGACTAGGGCGTGCGTGCGGCTGCCGGCACGGATTTTTGAATCATTACTTCAAGATTTGTTCAAGAATTGTAATTATTTTACCGACGACGCACCAAAACTCGGCCGGGAGAAACTTCTCTGTTGGCGTTTTCGGAGAGCAGGATTCGGATTGGCTTTGGAGCCGGGACGTCATTTACGTTTGAGGAAGCTTCGGACCGAGCTTTTTGTGTCAAACCATTTCACTTCAGAGCACTAATTATCCTCCCCAAGATCCCGTTCACTTGTAGCTCAACCTATTCGTTGCCAAAAACTGCGAGAATATGGTCAAGTTCACTTTCTGAAGAAAGGAGTATTATTACTACCTCACAGCGCCCGGTGCGTCTCCAAAAACAATTCCCTTGGTGGATTCCTCGGAAGTTCACTCCCTCCGCGGTTTGTATAGATTCATAGGCGCCCAGGCGCTCGAAGCCAACGGATTGTGGCGCCAGGGATCGTCAACGCCCGTTATACGGTGAGTCGATGCATTGCAATCGCAACACCAACAAGAGCGCCCTTTTTTCATACAGATGATTTCTCCCGGACGCTCTCTAAAATTACAACCATGGTCCCAGCGGCCGGCGAGTCGCCGTTAAAAGGAGGACTTCCCGAGTCTTGCCGGCATGTACTTATGTGCCACATTTAGTGATTTACAGCTAGCTAACACCGCCTAAATTTTAGCGTGTTAGATCCCCCAAATACCGGATCCGCCGCCAATGACTCCGGGAAAAAACCTTACAAGTTCAATTTCTGTCAATGCGGAGAGCAGTATTAATATTACCATTGCCTCGCAGCGTCATTATGCTGAAGACGCCCGCCAAAGAATGACTCCCGTGATGGATTCTGGATGATTCAGATATAGCGGAAGCTCGTTTTATTCGTGGTTTATATGGACTCGCAGCGCCCAGGGGTTTGAAACCGACTCGAATTGATATCATCCACGGTTGGAGGCGCCAGGGGTAGCAGAACATGTCCCTGGATAATCACGTATAGCGGGTTGATAAATAGCAATCGTCATCCGGGTAGATGGACGAGAGACGTTGGGCGCATCAATAACTATTCCTGGAGCATTTTCGACTCGGAATAGAAGTCTTAGACTTACGCCTCGAGGGCCTCTTCCTCCCCTGCCTTACTAGAACCAGGTCAAATCCTCAAATCCGGCTGCCAAGGCCGTGAGGCGGGAAGAGAAATAACAAGGGTAGCTGATACGGTGACATGCCTTCAATATTTTTTGAACCACTCTAGCCTCCGTCATCGGATGTCCACTAGGGTTGCTGAATCACCGAGAGGGCGGGAGTTGCTGATTGGAAGTTTTTCGGGAACATCGCAATTGAGATTTCTCACTATCTTTAGCAGGGATCCCCGGACGCTCAACTTGAAGGCGCCTACAAGGCGTCAATATTCAACTCATTTAGGTATAAAAGGCAGGGGTATCTCTCAGCCTCACTCCAGTCTTCCTCGACAGTACCTTCACTTTTTAAATCTTATTCAGAGCGACCACGATGGTTGCCACCGTTCTTCAAATGCTCGCACTGGCCGTTTTCGCCACTCAATGTTCGTTCAATCTCTATGCCGTTTTCTGAGTACATGTCTGACATGAATTCAGTTACGCTGGCCTCGCCAGCGCCGGCGCTAGTAACGATCCCGGTTGCCGGACCGCCCGCCGGCACAGTGACTGCCGTAGCCCTCGGCGTTGATTCGCAAGGGCGCACGACCTATGTGATCCAACCAAACCCCAGCGGCACGCCTTCCTTCAAAGGTCAGAGTCACCGTCAACACTCTTTTCAGTTTCGCTGAACGAGGATAATTAACAGAAACCGTGGTCGCCGCATCCGACTACGTCTCTCTCACCGCTTCGTATCAGGACGCGTCTACGACAGCCCTAGCGGGTATCGAGTGCTCAATAAGTGCTGGCAGTGGTCTTTGTGTCGTCCAAGCTGGAACTTCAGCGGCGGTTACAGCCACTTTGCCACCAGCGGCCATGGCATCGGGGGTTCTTGACGTCGTGTCAACGGCCGCACCCCAGCCGACCAAATCTGGCAGCGCACCGGTAAAGACTTCGACGTCCATGTTTGGTGCATTCTTCGGCCTGGTTTTGGGAGCATACTTGGTTTGAATATCCAAGCTTGTTGATGTCTAGTTATAGTCCTGTCCCGGCCGTTGAAAATAGTAAATGCGTTCGGAGGTTGCCGAAAAGCTTGAAGTATAGCATATTGAGCGTCCTTTTCACAGGTACAGTAGTTGACCGGGAAGCGAAACACTACGTAGAAGCGAAACACCGGCTTTTTCCCGGATCCCAGGCATCCGACGGGCCCCAGTTTTTGTGAGAGGATAGTTAGCCATGAGAAATGGCTCATAGCAAAAGTAATTGCGCAAAAAGGTTCTGTGGAACCTGTGGCAGATCACTTTGTGTTCGCTATTTTTTGACCTATTTTGTTGGATATAATCCGTCGGAGGCACGGTATTTCGGGCGCGCAATTCCTCCCGCACACGCATGAACTGGGGGTTTTCAAGGTCGTAGAACACGAATATAAACACCCCTGGGGCTGGATTGCAACGACCGGCGGCCCACAGGTTATTTTGCAGTGTTTCGCTTCCACGTGATTCTGCAAAATCGGATGTTTGTAGAAGAATGGCCTCATTCTCAATCAAAACACAACATTTCCCTATAAAACTATATATTGCCAGGTAGCCCTGACACATCTCTATCGATCTGTGAAGAGATCCCCAACAACTTTATCTAATCTCGGCCCGGGAATTGCAAGTTCGCTTGAGTATTTCGCTTCCCGGTCAACTACTGTATACTATATATATATATATAATTAAATTTTGATGTGGCCCGTACGAAACAGAGAAGAACAGCATAACATCAAGGTGGACCGTGACGTGAAGCAACCTTGAACTTTCAAACATTGATTATTGACATCGATTTTGATACACATGGTTTTGTGGAAGGGGTATTCCGTGGGGAATAGTAGATTAAACAAAGGCTACAACCGTGTAGCCGACACGGCATTAGAGGTACGGGGCGCGCGCAGTTCATTCAAACGAAATACATCACTGCCAGGCCCACCAAAGTGTCGAAGATCGACCCTGATGTCCTTTGCGACGAGTTCGATTTGGCGGTCGGCAGAGGGCGCCAGGTGAATCCATGGGCGGGAGCTCCAGTATTCATTCTCCGAAGGAAACTGTGTTTGTGGCCGTATGCGAGCTTTCATCCACGCCCATGCAAATGCCCGTTCCGCCCTTCAGCAGCACTCGACGCCAATGGCGACCGCAATCTCGCCGTCAAGGGCGTAGGTGTAAGACATGTAATCGGAAGCCTCGATTAATGTACCAGGCGAGCCGGCCCTGGTGAACCGTCGAAACTGAGGAACCGGCGAATGACGATTGTAGCGGTTGCCCATGCGACAATGCTGCTCCCTTGTATCTGCTGTATCGCATACGTCGTCCGCGCTTGCGAATCAACACCGACGATCGAAACTGAAAAAAATATGTTAGATATCGATCTGGTTTTTGACAGCCAAATAGGGGAGCCATCACTGGCTGGTTAAAGCAGCCAGTCCAAGAATTCGAATGGCGACAAAACTCATATCGGATGAAATGGAAAGGGGATGGTGAATGGAAGAAAGAAAGTTCGCGCTGGGTAGAAAGAATGAAGGACCGGAAAGCCTACATCCTCCTTTATGAAAACGGAGGATTCGCGTACGAACCGCCTGGCAGCGATGAAACCGCCTCACATTGAGTTAGGTTTCAGCCGTGATGTCAATTTGAACCGTGGGAAGTTGGCCGGTACACTGCTGTTAGCCTTCCGTGTTTCTTCCGAAGGAGGTGTACGATAGTAGCTATAAACCATTCCCGTTCCATAAGCATGCTTGCATGGGAGGAGTGGCCGAAAACTTATAACAAGACCAGCAACCTTCCATATCTTGAGGAATACTGATGTATCACAGTATATGTGGGCTCAGTCGGGACTCACTGATGACTTTGGTAGGTTTCTTCGTCATATCTGGATTCCACAGGCAGCCGACCGTGATGCGATAGTCATCGGAGTCAGATTCTGGCGCAATATTGAAGATGACGAGGGTAAAATAACCGTAAAATGCCGTCAGGTGCAGGCTTTTTTTTCCCGACAAAAATCCTCTTCCGCTGCAGACTGAAGTTCGGTCCAGAGCATTTAACATTGGAAAAAAGGAAAAGGTACATAAAAGTGAAGTTCGCGCACTGGGTGCTGCCTAGTCTGTAGGTTACCGCGCCTGATAACCGGTAGCCTGCGTTATTATATAAGCATCCGTTTTGGGAACTCACGTGCACGGTCCATCGACGCGACTTGGACGCGTCGTGGAGGCAGCTGGATCCTAGGGGCAAATATGGACGTCCAATCGTGGATTTAACTCAATAAAAGCACCTCTTGCTCATATCTTGTAGCTAAAACCAAAGCGGATGCCTTAAATGAATATCTTTGGCCGGTTTTACCCGTCTCACGCCCCAAACATCAGATTCAAGGTTCTTGGAAGCAAAAATGTTACTGGTGTACAATTTGGGACTTAATTGGATGTTTTGAGCCACTCAATTAACTCTACACTTTACGAAAGATGAGAAACGCGTCTCGACGCGTCTCGCTAAAGTGCTTGTTTGCGCATGCATCTGTGATGGTTACATAATAACTCGGGCTACCGGGTATCAAGCGCGGTAACCAACAGACTTCATTGAACGAGGTACGAGTTAGATCCGATGAAGCGTCTGTCAAGAGAGACTAGGTTAGTCTCGAACACAGACCCTCATGACATCCCAATTTGGGAACCCTGTCATGAGGGTCTGGGCTGTAACCAGCCAAATAAGCACACATGGACCTCTCAGTTTTCGATTTTTTGGGGGTCTTGTTTGGGCATTTCCCAGGTCTTTGCTCAAAAACTTGGGAGAGAGAGTTTTATATATGCCGCATAGGAGGGCCTCGGAATATCTTCAGATTTATTGCTGCCCTCCTTTTCATTCAATGTCGGTCGCGAAGTGCTGGGGTCCTCGTCGGTGGCTGTGACGACCGGTATCTTTGGTGATGAAAAAGCCGGGGTCCCGGCACCAGAGGTCCATGTGTGCTTATTTGGCTGGTTACAGCCCAGACCCTCATGACAGGGTTCCCAAATTGGGATGTCATGAGGGTCTGTGTTCGAGACTAAGACTAGGTGCTGCCTGAATAAAAGGAGAAATGGTTGTCGATCGATCTTACACTTGGCTCAGGCACGGCACATTAATACTAGGCTGGGCAATAAACGGGATGTGTATACCAGTCACGTCTGTAGACTGTGGGGACTGAGTAAAGACTCAACTTGTCGGTGAACGCTAAAGTCAAATGAGAGGTTGAAAACAAACAGTGCAGGCCAAAGAGCAGGATGTGGGACAGGTACTCAAGAAGGGTCCCAAAGTAGGCTCGTAACCTAGTCTGCCTACAATTGGCAAAATAAACAGGTGAGCTCTTTGCACGACTAGTGAAGTATTTCTTCGACCCGAGCGCCCGGGTCAACCCGGCTCGCAGTGATGATCAAAATGCCGATCCCTTCAAGATCCCTTGGCAAGCTTGTGGACTTGTTACCTTTTCTTCCACACTTGACGACCAGGCATGTCGCGCATCCTCTCCTTCACGTTGGCTGCTCTCGTCCTCCACTGTTCGTGTTTACCTTCGCATAACATACCATTGGCTTGACTTCCCCCAGATGTCGCCGCAGAAACGTCGCTCATCGTCCCCCTCGTTGACCCCCAGCCTATCAGTGCCGAGGTGCTCGGCGTGGACGCTGCGCTGGACCGGACGACCTGGGTCCTCCATCAAGGAGCATTCACTGGGACGTGGACTGACCCTCAGGGCGACTTTCCTGGAACCGGTGCGTTCAAGTCCCTCCTATTCGGTGCTACATTGCTGAACCGCTGCGTACCAGCGACGCTCATCGAGGGTTCCGACTACGCGTCCCTCACGTACCTCCTCCCAGCTGAAGGGACGACGGTCGCACTCGGCGCCGAGTGCTCCATCAAAGACAGCCAGCTGATATGTGTCGGCGCTGAAGGAGGCACGACATTAACTGATACGGAGACCGCAACACCGTTTGGCATCCAGGGCGGTGCGACGCTCGCCGGCGCGGCGCAGGTGACCCCCGCGCCTTCCGCCTCTGGTCCAAGCTCTGGAACAAGCGCCACCCCCGCGTCGGGTTCCGCGCCGTCGAGCACCCCGACCGGCTCCTCCGTTCAAGTCCGCACATCCGCGTCGACTCTGGGTGCGCTGGTGGGCCTGTTTGTGATGTACCATTTGGCCTGAACAGTGAACACCCCGTGAATTACTTGTATCCACCTCGACAGTCTCTGCACTCACTCATACGCTCGTTAACTGCCATTTGGCACGCCCATATATTCTGTGCGATTGTCCTAAGCGTCTGAAATACCGCGGGGTAAGTACCCCGCCTTGTCTCAATTTTCTTGGTCGACTATCGGCTAATGCGGTGTAACTTGGTCTCTATTTTTGAGAACGCTGACTGTATTGTGTAGATTCAGGTGCAATTATTTGGCGCACGCGAAAGGTATTTAACCCAACTGATATTAGACGCCAGGCTCGTACAAACTCAAACGCTACGGAACTAGGAACACTTAAAAAAAACGAACCAGGGCTCACTCCAGTTCTCTGTACTCGGTCCGTTCCAGGCCCATTCGAACATTCAAAACAGTCAAATAGCTTCATACATAAAGGAACATACAACATCATAAGTAAGGTAAATACACAAATTATAACCGCCTCCAAACTGTCCACGCGATTGATCATACATTAAACACATCCCATCCGGATACATGGGCACTCAAACCAGCTGAGCCCCCAGCAATAGGCCCATCAACGCCCCGAAGATCGACGCCGATGTCTTCGGCGATGCGCCGCCGCTCGGGGTGGATGATGGGGCCGAGACGCTGGCGCTGGGGGTTGCGGAGCTGGCGGGCGGGAGGCTCGACACAACGTCAAGAACGAGCGACGCCATCGCCTGTGGTGGAATCGTGGCCGTGGCCGCCGCTGACCCTCCCGCCCCCACGCAGACGTAATTTCCTGCGAACAGCTTGCACTCGAGGCCGCCTATGTCCGTCGTCGTCGCGTCTTGGTACGACACGGTGAATGAGACGTAGTCGGACGCAGCGACTATGGTGGCTGGGAAACATTTTCAGCGAACGTGACTTAATGCGTTCGACGTCGTCGGCGCTCACCCGTTTCGAGGGGCGTGCTGGGCTCCTGGAGAACATATGTGGTCCGCCCTTGCGAATCAACGCCGAGGATCTGTGCGGTGACGGCAACGTCCTCCAAGGGAATCGGGACCGTGACCAGCGCCGGCGAGGCGGCCGCAACTGGATCCATGTCAGATCTGCTGTGGCGAAAATGGGGAACATAAATCGAACGAACATTGTGTGGCGAAAGCAGCCAGTGTGAGGATTTGAACAAAAGTGGCAATCATCGTGTCAAAAGTTGAAAGGCGAAGGTGAAAAATGAAGAAGAAGAAGAAGAAACAGTAGAAGTAGAATGTTGGGACGTGATCCCTCCTTTGTATAAATGGAGCTGCGCATGTTGCATAGCCGACAGTATCGGCACGGGACTCGTAACGCGAAATCGCGATGTTTCCGCACCGCTTCCCGTCCACAGCATTATACTGACAACCAGACATCTATTCAGCTCGAAGCGGAGGCCCCCACTTCCTCGAGCCTGTCTGAGGTTTCCAGGTGCCAGATACCTTCAGCGGGAAACAATCTCGCCCCAGGGAAGTCTCTTGTCATGTCCCAAGGAGAATCAGAATTCGAAATTTTAACCTCACACACACAAACTGCGAGGATGTCGAGTTGGTTATATGGCGGTCGCTTCAAGAGGCTTGGCGCTATGTTTGTCCGAAACACTTCCGCTGCATTTCGCTCACAGCATTTTTTGTTTGGCGGCCGTCTCCAGCCTCATGGTGACTCGAATGGACTAGACGCACAGTTTTGTCCGATGTCTCAGCAGCCTGGATTTTCTCCTGTGGTTAGATTTTTTACGGGATTTGCGGGGCCCGTGCACTGGAATTTAGTACTAGTGTTTCGTACTTATCGAATGCGGGGATTTATCATTGTCTCCCAAAGAAGTATGGTGCGTGGAGACCGGATCCTCGCTAGTCGATTTCTTGAACCAGTCGTTGGTCGTCGGACCACACAATATTCCGTGATGCAGAGCCCGAAGAGAAACGGGTCTCGGCGTCCACGTTGCACAGGGCGCTCGCCAGTAGGCTGACTACACAAAACTGCGTGAGGCACTACTGAGCCCGAAGAAACGGATTTTCGGTCCGAATTTGGCGGAATCAATTTGGGATTCTCTCTCTGTGGGACCTGCTTCAGGAAGATTTCTCTTTTTTTCTGGCCTTGAGCCTGTACTGCTCTGTTTATTTTTATTTTCAGTTACTCCACAGCGGGATGAGGACGATGACTTTTTGCAAATGTTCGGAAAGGCTGTACGTACACGGCTACCGATCAAATTCTCACGGTTCAGATCGAGATCGTGAAACGCGATGGTTCGTAATCATTTCATGTAAGCATTTTGTATAAGAGGAACTGGCCGTTTCATTTTTCTGCACTTCTCATTCAACCCTTCTTCACTTTCTACCCCCTTGAACCCCCCTTTCGATTTTATTCGCCTCCACCGATATGGTTTTTGTCACCGTTCGAATTCTGGCGCTGGCTGCTCTAGCCACACAATGTTAGCTCCCCAATTCGATTGCCAAAAACCACATTGCTCACTGAGATGTTTATTCAGTTGCTGCTGCTGCCCCAGCACCTGAGCTAGTCACTGTTACGCTTCCCTTTGGGGACGCTGAGACCGCAGCGATGACCGCGTCTGTGAGAAAAAATCATTTTAAAACTTATCAATCATCCGACTGACTGAAGGTTGATTAGATTGTCGGTGTTGATTCTCAAGGGCGGACCACGTATGCAATCCAGCAACCCGAGATGCAAGGAACCAGCACTCTCGCTTCAGCAACAGGTATGGTCCTCGTTTATCTGCTCCTCAGTTTCGCTCACCAGGGCCGGCTCGCCAGGTACCTTGGTCGAGGCTTCTGACTACATGTCTTACACCTACGCACTCGACGGCCAAGGGATTGCGATCACCATCGGCGCCGACTGCGCGCTGAAGGATGGAACTGCCATCTGCACGGGCTTGGATGAAAGCTCGCATGTAGCGACAGCCACAATTTCTTCCCTCGCAGCATGGGTTCTCGACGTCCCGCCCACGGGCTCACCTGGCGGCCCTCTGCCGACCGGAAAACCGAGCTCGTCGCAAAAGAACTCAGCGTCGATCTTCGGTGCTTTGGTGGGCCTGGCCGTGCTATATCTGGTTTGAATGACCCGCACGCGTTTCAATACATATCTATATTAAAATTCTATATAACTGTGACAGATGACACCTATTTTATGATTTCCCAACCGCCTCGAGTAATTTTCGGACGCAAGGGAGCTCGTTTATGAGTGGATCGGATAACTACGCAATGTCTTCATTCATACATCAGTCACGTAGCTCGCCGACTTGCTAACCCGTCTCAACATACAAATCATGCAGCCGAGATGGACTCCACCAGCAACCAACACCATCATCACAAATATTCTGATCCCGAGAGATTCCTGAACACCATCGAGGGAGTCCTGGGACGAGTCATATTGGCTGAGCGGCCATGCGAATAGAACCATAGAGGTGAGAAACAGGAATATCCCCCTTTGCAGAGAAGTTCAAACCATGAGTGTGGTCGAAACAAATCGAACGTACCAACAAGTCCACGCGACCGGGAGCGAGATTAGGACCCAAAAGTTCCAAAGCGAGTGAGGACTCGCTGTGCGCATTTCCTAGGAACATGACTTTCAATTTTGAACAGCAGAATCTCAAAGGGAAAATCACGGACCTTCACCCATCTCTCGGCAGTGCTGCTGCTTCTCCAGCTTCCGAAATAAACGCTCAAAAAGGACGTGTATATCAAACTCATCATCGCACACAGCAGGGCACAGTGCACAATAACAAGGAGCCCGGAGCTGCTTGTGATGCTAGGTATTTGAAACATTTGTTAATGTCGCGCTATGTAAGAAACCGCAGATGAACTCGACGACAAAGATGACAAGGGCAGAAGATGCAAACCCGAAGATGAGTGTAGAGAGTAAGCCGATGGTTTTCCACTGCTTGAGGAGGATGTCGGTGAACGTTTCCCACACATTGGCGTCACAGATTTCGTCATCCTCCTGGCAGAGAGCATCTAGAGCGAGAGAGGCGTACGTGGTGGGGAGTCGCAAGAGTAAGATGTGATATATGAAGATCAAGAACAGGTACATCTGGTCGACGACACTTGACGCGTTCGATTCAACCGACTCGCGGAATGAACTTGGATATGATGTGGTTGGACTCGAGGAGGGTGGGTGTTGAGCCAGTCGACGGGTGGACGAGTTGGCATCCCTTGCTTGAAAGCTTGTGCTGTTTGCATTCTAGCCCGAAATAAAGATCAGTGCATTCGGGATTAAACCAAGGGAGACGCACGCAGTCCTCCGAGCCTCCCAATATGAATTCTAACCTTTGCTGGTATCCTTGGACTTGGTCTGAAGGATAGTGAGAATGGCGAGAAAATTCCTCAATATCCTCTAACAGCCTAATCCGACCCGTTATTCAATTCACAGGATTCAACCACAATGGAAAAACCTCAACCTTATTAAGGAGAGAATACCGGCCGGTGGACAGGGTCCCACAATAGCATCGTAGACACTCATGCAGATCTCTCGTGCAAGGGAATCAAACCGACCGTCCCCCGTCTGCAGTGGAGTTCATTCAATTTAGGATGCTTTTCCAAAACTAAGATGTACACACCCTCTTTGAAATACTCATCCCAAGCATCGCTAAACGGCGGACCTCTGTACTGGCCGGGAATTCTGCAGTGGTTTGTAGAGAGGCTGTGATGTGCTCAGGCACAACCACCTCCGAGGCATTGCTCCAATAGGATGAATCTGTACTTGAACCAACCAGGTTTGTGAAGTTCAAGGCGAGGATGCTGAGCAACCGGGCCTCCACACTAGTGTTGCCGCGGCTCGGCTGTGGCTGGCTCCGGCTCGGCTTTGATGGCTTCGGAAGCCATCACTGACTAAGCCGAGCCAAGCCATTTATAAACGGCTGGTTCTCACGGCTTTTGGCTTGGATTCGGCTCAGCCGTGGCTCCCAGTGGCTTCCCGGTATTTTTCTTGCTACACCTCTCACCGCTACGCTGCCCATCCGGCACGTCCCAGAACATGCCTCAAGGTGCCTGAAGTCCTGCCAAGTGCAGCATGTAGCTGCCTCATCCGCTGCGTCATCGCCACCATTGAGGGAGTCACCGGCCTCAAAAAGGTTACAGGATCACATTGTTGCCATGAGATTTGGGCCGAGAATTGTTGTATGTGGTACTTTAGGAAGCGTATGAGCCAGGGGAGCGACAGGTAGCATGTAGAGTAGCGAGGAGAGGAGAGGTAAGCAGCGACCAACAATAGTGGGGAGCCGCCTGGAGCCGCGGTTGAGCCGAGGTCAAAGCCGGCTCCAGCCGAGGCCGAGCCACTTATCGCCGCATGGGAAACGGCTGGTTAGGCTTGGCTTAATTGCGGCTTGGCTTGATCGGCTAGCCGAGCCGCGCCAAGCCGCGGCAACACTACTCCACACTACGCTCGTCGGACATTTTCGGAAAGTGGGAGAGGCAGCGAGAGTGGGAGAGCGGGAGGGTACAGGACAGACGGAGCTAGAGTCTCCCTCGGCGCTACGTATTTACCCGAACAAATGACATTGGCAGACAGCGACCTTGAGGTGTCACGGCAGTGTAAGCTGTGCGATTCCGGCAATCGGAGTCCGTAGTCGATTGGTATATCTCCGATCATCTCGGAAGGATGAACGGCAGGCTGCCGCCGTCTGCCGACTACAGCCGCATCCTTATTCGGATGTCTACCGCCAGGCGGCCTGCCAAACATATAATCTATGTAGCCCGCTTCGCGGCAGGGCCCGCTATCTATCTCCTGCCTCCCCAGCTCTTAGCTTTCCATTCGCAACCTTGAACCCCTAGCCATATTCATTTTAAACACACGATGTACATTCGCCGTCAAATACATCACATACATAGCCCAACCCCTTGCAGGGAACATCACCCGGGAGGGAGATCCGGAGAGTAGAGCTCAGAAGGGCGTAAGACTGGAATGGGAGTGAGAAAGTTCTGTAAAGTGAAGATCACACGCTCACCCGTTTGATCATGTTAGTAGAATTGTTTGGGATATCGGCCCGCTGTAGCGTCGCCTTGCACTTGATGACACACTCGACTTTAAAGGTCTTTGCCAGAATTTTGTAGATCCCCGGCGATTGCGCCATGAAGTGGAGCTGGATCAGCAAGATGTAAGTAACCAATACCATTCAGAAGTTGGAACGGCGCACCCAGAAAGTATTTTCTTTTGTCTCCACTCGGGTGTTTGTCGCCGATGGGGCAAGCTTCAGAGCAGCTACTACAGTTGAAAGTGCGGAGGGCTTGAGACGAAACACGTGAACCAAATTGGTCCAGAAGTCGTTGTTTTAGGGTGTCGGGCACAAGTTGCGGCGTAGACGCGTACTTTCTCACGCTCTGGCCTTCTTAGCAGATCCAAGGAGACTGGCCGAACTAGGGGGATATTTGGAACCCTTGAGTCGCTTGAGGAACACTTTAAGGCGGAAACACAGCTTCTTCAGGGTGTCGTCTTCGGAATACGGAATGTCATGCAAGTCCAATAGCCGACGCAGGGGTCTGAGATTGAGGATGGGACAGACTTGCCGCAGGATATGCATCTGTAATAAAGTAGACGGGTCACTGGATGGATCATCGCCATCACATTCGGCAGTGGAAAACTGCGATACAACTGACGCACATGATAAATGCGATGACAGGCCCTCGCGAGAAACACAGCGGCCAGTTGAAAGATGGACCGTGATGGCGTCTTTCAATACATCGCGTGTCATTCGACCATGCCCTACGTCCAATCCGTGAGACTTAGCAAGTGCAAGCAGCGAACCAAGGGGCAAATCTGAAATATCATTGAAAACAGAAGTAGAAGGGGGGCCCGAGGAGTGCATAGATATCAGAGAGTCGCGACGTTTGGAGAGCTCGGCAAATACGCGAAACCGGGAATCGCACACAGAGGCAGACAGACCAAGTGAATTCCTTACTAACGCAACAGCCAAATCAGGCAGGGTAGACTCAGAGGCGGACAATAATGTGCTCAGGGCTACAAAAGACATCTCCTTAGCGTCGTCGAATACAAGCCCAAATGCCTGGCAGGAGCACTTTGTGGAAACATGGCTCTGGGAGCAAGAGGAAACACACGATCCGGAAAGGAGATGACATACAATTGCGGTATGGGCGGTGGTGGGTAGAACCTGCGGATCATAACTGATGTGATGGAGTTTGAGAAGGGATAGGAGGGACGGGAGATCCATGGTGAAAATGTTTTCCTCGACACGAGGGGACATTAGGGAAATAGACATCAAATCAAGGGGATCAGGAATTCTCGGCGGGGCAGAGGTCCCAACTCGGGAGGTGGATTGGGGTGGGTGACGGTTATATAAATGGGGTTGTACAGAATCAACGGGACGACGAGCAATGTAAACAGGTTCAGTTTCAGTTTCAGATGGGGTATCAAGATGCCGGGCTACAGGAGACGGTTAGAACCCATAAACCACTGGAATTAAGGCACATACGAGGCTGAGGTACACTGGAAGCGGCCGAATGAGGTCGACTGTGGCCCAGCGGCGAACGTGCTGGCGGAGCGGGTGAGAACGAGCGCAACGAAAAATGAAATTGCGTACCATTGGGGTCGGGTGGGAAAGTTCTGGGCATGTAGTACGATGGAGTGGCTGGGCAAAGTCAACGACGATCATTAAATACAGTGGAAGACATACAGAATTGAGGATGAGCATATGTGTAATACATAGTGGGCGCTGGGTGGGGGGACACTAAGGGGAGGAGATGGGTGTCGACAAAGATCACCAACGGCGCGGGAGAAAGGAACATGCCATATTGAGAGATCGGATTGGCATAATAAGGAATAGAGGTTGGGCAATGGTGTCGTGGATCGACGAAGGTAGCTGGGGTGGGAGGTACCGACGGTGGAGGGAGATCTGGGCAGAGTCAAAATGGTTCAGGCGAGATCGAGGGTGCGCACGGTATGAGAAGAACGTCCAAGCATCGAATCGGGAGTCAAGATGAAAGCCGGAGTGCAGGAGGGAATCACACAAAAAGGCAGCCCAGTCATACCCGAGAACTACGTCGAAAGTCGATTGGGGCCCCAGCGAGCAATGAAGTGGAAAAGAGAAGGCTCCAGAGGTCCAACGGTCACGGTGAAGAGGTAACCAGTTGAACGAGGCTGGCCAAGTCGAGTGGCGAAGGAGGGCAACAGCAAGGTGCGAGGTACGCTCGCAAACGTGAAGGTGGTTGCGGCTATGCCGTCGACGGTGAGAGACATGATGGAGAAGAGAGGGGAGAAAGTAGGGATGGACACAGGGAATATAAGGGGACGCGGATAGGGGAGGGTGAAGGTAGAAGCAGACCAGGGGCAGTGGAATGGAGAGATTTGAAATGCAGCTGAGCGGCGCGAGGTCCAATTTGAAATCTGCCGAACGGCCCGATGTCGTATTTGATTACATGCCGGAAAAGCCGGATGAGAATTACCAAATTAGGCGATGCCGAAGGCGGAGGGAAGGTGATTTTGACATGAACTCAAACATGCGCAAATAACCAAATATTTGCTCGTCAAAACGCCCGCATAGTTGATCGGAGAAAATGCTGTGGCAAACGGCCACAAAAACCCACTACTAAAGATAGCGGGAATGATCAAAAACAGGCTCAAAAATTTGCTCCTACACTGCAAGTCAGGCCTGAGATATTTTTCCTTCGTGTTATCAATTGAGCTATGGCACTTAGTTTGGCAAAATCCAGCCCCTGGAGGACACAAAGATGGTTTAAGTATGTTTGGTGAGCCTCGGGGTGCCTACCTGACTGTTTACAAAGTAGGTGCCCCCTGGGACTTCATTTTTTCTCCACTAGAGCCTCTCGGCGGCCGGCAAGATAATGTTATGGAAGTATGGAGGTTTATTCACTTATTCTCAGTGCGCTGATTATTCTTGCAACTTCCGCTAGTACATGTCGCCGGAATTCTTAGATATTTATGTAGCCTTGAGTTGGTCACCTAATATTTTACGCAAACGAACCGGTCCGGAGAGGTGACTTGGACTATTTATCTCAAGCAATGCCCTTTATTTCTCTCTCCTTCCGTATTCCCCAAACATCAGGGCCACAAGCCTAATTTTCATGGTAGAAAATACGGGAGCTCGTTTAGTTCTAGTTCAAATTATGTGGGCCACTTGTGGGTCAATGGGCGCCGTGGAGGTTTGAGGATAAGAATCAGGATAAATTGAACCCAGCGCGGTCCCATTTCGGAACATGCCAGGGGTGTAGCGTACAGTACATCGGCCTAGAAATACACTGTGCTACGCTGCTGCCTCACAACCATTGACGAGCTCACCGCTTTCACGGCTGTAGATCTCCGGCGCAAGAACAACAACCAAAAATTAGGAACTAAACGGGGGTATCTATGCTCCTACCGGCCATACCATGGGAACTGTGTCGAAATCCGTGAAAAATTTGCAGACGAACTTCGTCAATTGACAGACTGTATCACAACGAAAAATGAGGGATTTGAGGATATTCATGGCATTCCATGGGAATATTGACATCACCCTCGGCTCTTTGCCTCCAAGAAAGTCTCCCGGTGTTCTACCAGCCTCGGCGGGCAAATCAGGTACGCCAGGTAACGAAGGCCAATTATGAGCCGGCGGTAGCGTGTTGGGACTAGTCCCAGTTCAGTAAATAGAGGTGTGCACATAGAGTATGCTCCGTGGCCCAGGAGTCGGCATAGGAAAGCCATTTGCACAAGGTGCGGGTCAATGTATGCCATATTAGAGAAGGCGCCTCTCCTTAGGAGGAAGATTGCCAAATGTAGGCTTCAACTCCGAGCCCCGAGTATCCTGTCCTGCACGTCGTAGAGGCCTTAGCGGTGTAGTGGGAAGAGAAGATATTGCGAGCCGTGGACTTAAAAGTCACCCAACGCAGCAGAGCTGAAGAAGCAGTCCATGTATCCAACATTGTGCTTGTTCATAGTGAAGCTGGGAAGGTCCTTAGGGATAGGCCCGAAGAGCATGACCCAGGATTTCGGCAGTAGCCGTAGAATGTAGTAGATGGAAGCCAAGATTCAGTAGTCGAAAGTAGGGGAGTAGCCCCGAACATGGTGCAGACATCTCCTTGGATAACCAGGAGTAGCCCGCAGAAAGGGTAGAAGGTAGGATGCTCCGCACGACC
The DNA here is from genome assembly GCA_029204335.1 of Mycena vulgaris. Taxonomy (NCBI): domain Eukaryota; kingdom Fungi; phylum Basidiomycota; class Agaricomycetes; order Agaricales; family Mycenaceae; genus Mycena; species Mycena vulgaris. Next base: position 21,978 of record JARGYA010000769.1, on the reverse strand, counting down.
GAATGGCGATCGAGCCCAAAGGGCCCATCCGAGGAGGGAGGAGGAATGGGGGAGGAATGGGTGGGAATGGCATTTGAGGGAAGGAAGGGGAGGGGAGGAAAAGGGAGACTTGCCTGAAATATGTTGGAATCACAGTGGGGAGCAGCCCCAATAATCACAGAAGACAATAGTATAGGCACACGGAGTACACAGCTTTTATAGTAGTACCACGGCATTTATTGCAATGAGGGGGGTGGCCACTCAAAAATACTTGGGGCAGAGAAGCGGCACTTCAGTCCACCGTGAATATGCTTCGGGAGTAGCCCGAGCATATGCGCCGATCGCTGCGGCCGAATCACGCCGATGGTCCGTGCACCGGCAGAGTTTTGGGCCGAGCACGTTTCAGATGCCCTGCCCGCACCCGAAATCCCCCATTCTTGCGCACTACAATGGCGACCTGACTATGCCTGACAGCAATGTACACAAGCAACAAAGCCGTGGCAGTAGTCTGGAGATGAGAGAGTGGATGCAAGCAGCTCACTGTGGAGGTACAGAGGTTGGCTAGGAGTCGCTGACCGTCCACGGCGCAGCCTCAGGGAAGTACAGATAGCACAAGCGCGTTGGTACGCATGTGTAGGATAGTAGTCGGTTGGTAGAAGGTGCTCAAGGTCACCCAGGAGTGTAGAATCGATTTTTGACAATTTGATAGTGGTGGTACGTTGACAAGAGGTTTGTGAGTGAAGAGCCGAACGGCGGAAATGAAATTCATATGGGGAAGGATTTAATGGGAGATGTACCAATCGACTCAACACTGCGGCAATCGTTGAGTCGATGTCATCACCTATTGAGCATTAATTGCCTGATTCACGAGGGCGGAGGGCTATTTAGAGGATTTACAAACAATGAGTTAGTAGTGACCCACTTGATATTCAAAGCAAGAAATAATACAAGGCTCCAACTCCTGTCAGACGCCAAGTTCAAAAGAAAAAAGGTGAGCAAAACTCTACTTCAGGAAATGAATCAACATTCAGCCTCTCCTTCCCAACATACAAGAACATGCCCTCTTCCAAACGGCGAACCTCGGGGTGAGATTTTATGCCTTCATCGAACACTGGGAATTCGTAGGAGTGCGCCAATTGAAAAGACCGCAGCCGAGGCTCGGTAGCAAAGCATCGCAATGACGACCGACGCGGTAATGTCCGCCGTGTCAAACTCCGGATAAGTCAAAATCATATGTAATGATTCCAACTTGGGGAGAAAATCCGGGTGTCCCGTGAGCTGTGTAAATACAGTGTCCATGTCGAAGTCGAAGAAGTCGATGGGTTCAATTTTGAGATGCACCAGATTACAGTAATAGAAAGATCAGAAGTAAAAGCATGTACGGGTACGGAGTCGGCGCCTTGACAATCCGACCCGACTGAACTCCAATCCACGCCCACGCTCTCCCCGCTTTCCATGATACTGTACCGCAAAAATGAAATCAGGTCAGGATAATTTCATGAGGGAAGGAAAATGCAGATGCGAACTTATGAATCTCAACGCCGCGAAGCAATCGTGCAAGCTACCGGTGGATTTGGTCCATGGGCTGGGGGGAAATGTAATTAGCATGCTGTGGTGACGAGCGCCCGGTCGACTGCCTGTAAGAGGGGAAGAAAAGAAGTTCGTGTGTCGGCGCAGCATGGAAAAAAGGGGCTGATGAGGAGCTCGCCTATCCATCCGCGGAGTGGTTGCTGCGTCTTCGACGTGCTACCTCGCCGACGTGTGGTGCAGGCGAAGACGGATTCGAGACGCCTCGGCGTGCACACGAGGTCGATGAAACATTCGGGCGTGGGCACGGCGATGTAGCGCCGCGTGAGGTCCAGGTGTGCGGCGGCAGAATTGTTGCGCTGTCGGCTGAATGGATGGCGTCGATGAGGGGCTGGAGACGCAGGGCGCGGGGTGCATGCATGAGTTGAGCAGCGCCGTAGAAAGCCGCGCGAGAAGCAGTGTTGCCATCGACAGAAGCAGCGTCGGACAGGGTTATGCAGTTGGCGCGCAACGAGTATACCCGCAGCAGGCAGCTGGGGAGAGCGACAGAAGAAAGGCAAAGAAGACGAAGACAGGGCAAAAAAGGGTAAGTATCGTTCACCTACAAGCCCGTCTTCGCAATATTGCGCTCTTACCCTCGCGTTCCCGTCCTCCTTCGTACCTTATCCAGCGGCCGCTTCATCGTTCGTATTCGGCCTTCATCGGCGGTGAGGCGCGGTTAGCTCCATGATGTTCGCTGGTGTCCAACGAATGCCGCAGGTAGCGGAATGAAGAGAAGCCGTTCGTTGCCGGCGCCGTCGATGGTAACACTCGTCACGATGGGGCGGAGTGAGGTGCGGCAGTGGATCGGTCACAGGCGGGACGTGGCCAGGCATGCTGTAGCGGCGGGAACCGGGCAAAATCGGGGACGGGGCATATCCCGGAAGCGTGGCCCGGGCAGCACCGGGGCCAAGGGGGTACCAATCTGCGATATCCACACTGCGGGGTGGGCGGGGCATTGGACTATCGGGTGGGGAGTAGCTATTTTGAAATAGGAATTGTGTGCAGATTGGGACAAGAAATCTCTTGGCAACGGGGCAAAAAGCCGTTTTGGGAAAATGGTTGGGCAGGCGTTGCCCCAGCGACCGTGGGAAAAGTCAAAGCGAGCTTTCGCAACATTGATGCCGCAGATTCTATGGTTCATAACTCCGTCAAATCTTGCTCAATAAATCTGAAACAAATACGTACTTGTAGCCGCAATTGAGGCGATCCTAGCACATATAAGGATTAAGCGGTCGGATTTCAAAAATGGGTCCAGGGCAAGGCTATTAGCCAAATCACACAGTTTTCAGACATTCTGAACGTTCCGGCCATGCATAATGGGTGTGGGTGCATTTTTCGGTCCAAAGATTGTTGGGGAGTGCTTCTCATATATAGGCAACCGTAACCGTGCGATCAAAATGTAAGGCACAGGCGGGGAAATTGGCTGTTTTTGAGAAATGTTGGGAGACCGTACAGACAGGTTTCACTCTTGGAGGTCCAAAAATTGACCCGTGGCTCGAATCTTTCTGCCATTTCTGTTAGCCCTGTGTGTGCCCCATGTTTCAGGGGATTGTCCCTCATAACTATCCGGAGGTGTTCCAAAAAATTCAGAAAGAACGGAGAGGTTTGGATACCAGTATGATTATTTGCAACAAGCTCCCGCGAGGTGGGAGAGAAGACACTAGTCCACTGGAATTGATTCAAATTCACTGGTATCCACCACATTTTTTCCCAATTGCTACGATGTAAGTTAGCCAATTTAATCCAACCCGTTGATTCTCGCCCAGAATTCCTCCGTCAAATATTTTCCTTTTCTCTCTGCGCTTTCCTCCATCTTCTCCATATACCATCAGTAGGACATGAACGAAGAAATCGTATGACCCATTGGCCACCCGATATCCTTTTTGTTTGAGCAATGGACCGGAAATGCTTGGGTGGCCGACTTCCCAGTCATCGACAGTATTGTTCTTCTGATTCTTTTTTAGGCCCCCCTTTTCGTTTTATTCTTAGACAACGCTACGACAACTCGTCATCTCCCTTGCAAACAAACCACCACATTTTCAGGCGCCCACGTAGACGTAGATTACAATTCAACGAGATTCGCCCGCGCAAATCCGGGATATATAGTTTGCCTACGCGGGATCTCTGATGCTAGCTTCTCGAGAATCGATCACCCTCAGAAGGCTAAAGAGTCGTCATCTCCAGTTTCTAGGAGGCTATGCCAACCTTGCGGGTAATTCTGCTTCAATACTGGGCTCTCCTGCCAGGAGAAGTTCTGCTCGTCTCAACGGGTTGGAATAAAGTGATGGTTTGGCCCTCGACCGTGTTGAGCGAACTGCACAACAGTCGCAGAGCCTCTCAATCCATTGAATTACAAATTACGCTTCACCTTGCTAGTGCACTGCCGACCAACACCCCTCTTGTCCAGCCTTTCATACACCCCGATGATACCCGAATTACTCGTCCTCCTCTGCCCCGATAACCGTCTTCTCGAATTGTCGAGCAGGGATGTGACGTGTGAACATGATGTCGATCTCGCGGTAAGATCGACCTTTCATCTCCGGAAGGCAAAAGTACGCCGTGATCAAAGTCGCGAGTGCGGTTCCACCCCACACATAGCCGCACTTGCCACCAACTAGGCCATCGTCAGTACACAAGATAAAGAAGCCGCCAAACGAAAGCAAAAAAGAAAAACAAGAAAAAAAGAGAAACTCACGGTTTCCACCAGTCGGATTAAGCATAAACGATCCAACTAGATAGCATGCATCAGCTCCTTCCTCATCCACGCGGAGTTAGGGTAGAAGACTCCACTCACGGAAGATGCAAGGAATCTCGATGATGTAGTACGACGCGCGACCGATTCCGGTCGTGAGCGGCCTGAGGCGGATGGCTGACGTTTCCGCAATGATGGCCCACGAGACGGGCGCGGCGGCAAATGTGAACATGACGGAAGCGATGAGCCCGAAACTCGCTTGGGCGTTAGAAGCTGCCTTCGACGGGCCTACCGAGGCGGCGATACCAAGACAGACGAGCATGACGACGTTGAACGCTGTGCCCCAGAGATAGATGGGACGTCGGCCGAAGTAAGTTGTCAGGAACCATGAAAGCATGACGAAGATCATTTGAAGGGCCGAGGTGATCAGACCGAGGGCAAAAGCAACGTTGGTCGTCATACCAGCCTCTGCTCTGGGTCAGCACGTGCATTTGCCATAGACAAAGCGGTTATATCACGTACGCTCGAAAAAATAGACGGCCTGGTTAGCGATAAGATTACCCGCGAGGTTCTGTGCCGCATAGATACCGCATACGATGAGAGTACGCCGGAGGTCGGAGCCTTTGAACAGTTCGAGGTAGTTGGGCGCGGTGGTGGATTTTTCGAGGTCGACGACACGGCGCATCATGGCGACCGTCTCGCCCGCGTTCAGTTTCGATTTACGTCCAAGCCGCTCGACGGACAGAGCCGCCTGCTCATGACGTCCCTTTCGGACCAGCCACCAGGGTGACTCAGGCGCAAAAAACATGAGGACCATGAGCGGAGTGGGGAAAAGCCACTGAAGTGCGATGGGAATCCTGGATTCCGTCAGCCAAAGACATGTCTTGTTACACGATGAAGCACCTACTTGTAGGCGTTTTCGTCGGGCCTGGTGTTATACACGAAGGTGACCGCACCGACGATGATACTACCGATCGCCCAGAACATTTGTAGGACCTGCGTAGCAGGTGCACGCAGCCGCAAGGGGACAATCTCACTGCAATACGCCGGAGCGTTGGCGATGAAGATACCCCAAGGTAGGCCCTCAAGGAGCTGACCCACGAAGAAAACGGGCAGTGAATTGGCGAAAAATGTGACAAAGATGGTCGCGTTCATGAGAGCGAGTCCGAGCAAGGTCGCCCAACGGTAACCAATTCGGCTGGTTAGAGGACCTGCAATGAAGACACCGATGAGGGCACCGAGTTGCCCGGACATTTGGAGAGCCGACTGCCATTTGGTGACGATCACATATGTGTCCGGGCCGGTGGCGACACCGAATCGCCTGGTGAACGCGGGCAGGGCGATGAAATTGCCCATAAGAAATACATCGTAGGACTCCATGATCTGAATGGGTAGGTCAACCGCGACCTCTCGGGAGCAGAAAGTAAACGACTGACAATGGTGGAAGACATGACAAGCGCCCAGAAGCAAGCCATGGGGTACGCCCTGACGGCTTCCATGACCGTCATGGAATGCTCAGAGTTCTCGGCCTCGATCGCATCCACCTTGTAATTGGCGACTTTCGACTTGAGGTCGGTATGGTCCTCATGCTCGATGTGCCCTTTCTCGAAGGAAGGCTTAGCCTCGATCTCATAGGCGGCTTGAGGTTGGGTGTTTATTCCGTTGTTCATTTTGGCGAGTGATTTGCCTCGAATAACGGTTATCGACTGTGAGGGGTTGGGACGAGGGAATGCTTTTATTGTCGATGGTCAGCGTCAGCGACGGGAAAGCGTGTCTCCGGAACAACAAAATGTGGAGAACCGTATGTATATATATACAACCGGGCCGCTTTTTGCGGGTCTGGCGTCAAGTGACATGCCTAATCAGATGTGGCTTACCTTCTAAAAGCCCCGAAATCACGAAAATGTCATGATTTTATGGGTTCGGAGTAGGTTCGGAGTAAGCCCGCGGAGCTCCGGGCCGGCGAGCCGGCTCCTTTGTTGTTGCTTCAAACTCCGTCAAACAGAGGGGTTAGAAATGACTTTAAGTACAGCAACTTCAATACTTCCTCTAATCCTTAGGTATAAACTGTTTGTTCAAGTTGATATGTTTAGGTTGGCTAGGGCTATTTTCCCGCCGTCATATAAGTAGCCATTGGCTTTCAGCGTGCATATTGATCGTCACTTTGTCATTTTTCGGAAATTGACTTCTGGAGGTCTAGGAGGTATCCATATCAAAGTATATTTGGGTGTTGAAATGTTTATATGCTTCCTACGAGTGGCCATAAATACTTTCCCGATTTTACGCGCATGTGCAGTCGATACCTGGATTGCACGATGTCGCGAGCGCGTGTTGTCACATATTGTCACATGCGTCACCTCAGACTCGATGATGCATCTGGAACTCACTCGGACACAATGCCTATGCTTTCAGAAGGTAAGTTCGACCCAATGAATGTATTTGGACGTGTGCCAGCTCAACAATTCGGGACTCTGAGCAAAAAGGAATACTCAGATTCCCGGGACCTACTGAACTGCACTCTATGGCCTACAGTATTGAAAAGAATGGCTTTCACAGCCTATCTCTATATAAGAAAACTTCTTAGTCTTAGAAAAGACGTGGTTTGTAGAGACAAAAGTGGAGCCAGGTGGAGCAACAGATGTCATCCGCTCCACAAGTTGCTGTGATGTCGAGTTCATTTTGCATTTGCATCCGCCGCTCCACCGCGATCTTCAATCTCCACCAAACTGATGAGTTTCTATTTTTAAACTGTCGGGATGTTGAATGCCTCGCTTTCTGCTCCAGAGAGTGAGTGTAGCAGGCACGGGAGTATAATAATTGGTTCCCACGGTTCTCCACTACGATGTCTAGATGTCCGGTGGATGCTTTGGCCAGGGCCCCGCCCAAAAAGTATGAACTGAGAGTGAAAGCAAGTCTAACGAGCGGCACAGCCCTCAAATGAAGCATAAGGTGGATTTGTGGTAAAGATAATCCTTAGCTTTAATGTGGGCAGGATGCGGTGTTTTCAAGTAAAGAGGGAATAATTTGTATCATGAAGGCAGGAGTTGGGCACTGAGAAGCAGGATGAAGGCTGGCAGCTTTGAAAATGCTGTACATGAGGTCAGGGAGCGACACTGTACGGCTGCAAAGACTAGAAAAATAAAGGCAGGTTATGATTTTACATGAAAGCAGAGTTGTTGCAGAGGTCTGGGTGAAAGATTGGAATAATTGGCTTTCAGAGGCAGCCTGAAGACTACGTGTCTGAGATGCTACCAGTGAACATGTATCTGTCCAATGGGTCGGGAGGAGCCAACCATCGGTTGGCGATGAGCGGCCACTGTTCAGATTCTTTACTTTACATCCATGGAGAAGTGCAAGTTACAAGGGTCTGGAGGTAATGGTCAGATACAAATGTTGGAATTCAAAGATTTCACATTCCAATTGCGCTCACTGATCAACCCGGCTTAAATTTACATGAAAAAATTGAACGGAACCGTATTTTAGGTTTAGAACACAAGTTAGCTCACCAGATATATATTCCTAAGTTCAATTAGGGTGAATTTGAAGAGAGATTGAGGAGTACAACTTTCTGCTTGAACTATGAATCACCCGAGATGCCCGAGGCGCTGTTTAACTTCTTCGGAGGCATAAGAGTGTAATAGATCAACGGTGTACAGGAGATCGAAGTTTACCCTACCTCTATAAATCAATCTGAGGTGATATAGAAAGCACCATAGCATATGAAATACTTCCACACCAATAAAGTCAACTTCTCACCCGTGGGCATGCAGGTTCAGGATGCAAAAGTCAGAACTATGGGCGCCAAAAAAACAAATCCCGATCCAGAAGGATGGAGGTAGGTTATCCAAACAAATATTAATGCTGAAGATTTCAATGCCGTTAACTCCGTGGCGAGGCACGGGTACCTGAACCTGAACCTGAACCTGAATTCTATTTGTTGCCGTACCTGGCCAGTCTGGCTACACAGCAGTACTCTAGATATACTAGGATGGTATGTAGTTGGTGGCTATATTGTGGGGTTGGAGAGGTTTGATTGTTTTTCAACTGCTAGTGTATTGATATTTTATGTCCATATACATGAGCAGATTTGCTTTGACTCTTCACATCGTCGCTTTCAAGCTCCAGCCAGTGTTGCCGCGGCTTGGCGCGGCTCGGCTAGCCGATCAAGCCGAGCCGCAATTAAGCCAAGCCTAGCCAGCCGTTTCCCATGCGGCTATAAGTGGCTCGGCTTCGGCTGGAGCCGGCTTTGACCTCGGCTCAGCCGTGGCTCCAGGCGGCTCCCCACTATTGTTGGTCGCTGCTTACCTCTCCTCTCCTCGCTACTCTACATGCTACCTGTCGCTCTCCTGGATCATACCTCCTCCTAAAGTACCACATACAACAATTCTCGGCCCAAACCACATGGCAACAGTGTGATCCTGTGACCTTTTGAGGCCGGTGATTCCCTCGATGGTGGTGATACCCAGCGGATGAGGCAGCTACATGCTGCGCTTCGGAGTTTAGCCGAGCCGCGGCAACACTAGCTCCAGTAAGGTACTTCTATGGATTCCGGGCGAACACACTTGATTCTCACTATTGTATGTCCCCTATATGAATATAATGCGTATAATGCACCCTGACTCGTTTAAGTAACTCGGAGAGTTAATTGGTACTCAAAAACGAAATTTATAACGTCCGGCTGGGCTAAAGTGATATTTTTCGCGCGCGAGTGACAGCGTCACAGGATGTGACACGCTCACAATTTGGTCACTTTGCCCGGTATGACTTCATCCTCAAGACATATGTGACCCAGGTAAGACATGTTTCATGGAGATGTAGGCCGAAAGTATCTTCAATTGAACGGGTATCTCGATTGTGGAAGAAATAAATATTTCCTGAGCATCTCAAAAAAACCGTGTTTTCGCCAACTTTCATCTCTTTAGCAGGGAAGTTCAAATCATGAGTGTGGTCGAAACAAATCGAACGTACCAACAAGTCCACGTGTCCGGGAACGAGATTAGGACCCAAAAGTTCCAAAGTGAGTGAGGATTCGCAGTGTGCATTTCCTAGGAACATGACTGTTCAATTTTGAACGCCAGAATCTCAAGGGGAAAATCACGGACCTTCACTCATCTCTCGGCAGTGCTGCTGCTTCTCCAGCTTCCGAAATAAACCCTCAAAAAGGATGTGTACATCAAACTCATCATCACACACGGCAGGGCAAGGACCACGGAGCTGCTTGTGATGCTAGGTATTTGAAACATTGTTAATATCGCGCTAAGAAACCGCGGATGAAATCGACAACAAAGGTGACAAGGGCAGAAGATGCAAACCCAAAGATGAGTGTAGAAAATGAACCGATGGTTTTCCACTGCTTGAGGTGAACGTTTCCCACAAATTGGCGTCACAGATTTCGTCGTCCTTCAGGCAGAGAGCATCTAGAGCGAAAGAGATGTACGTGATGGGGAGTCGCAAGAGTAAGATGTGATATATGAAGATCAAGAACAGGTATATCTGGTCGAAGACACTTGACGCGTTCGATTCAACCGACTCCCGGAATGAACTTGGATATGATGTGGTTGGACTCGAGGAGGGTGGGTGTTGAGCCAGTCGACAGGTGGACGTGTTGGAATCCCTTGCTTGAAAGCTTGTGCTGTTTGCATTCTAGCCCGAAATAAAGATTAGTGCATTCGGGATTAAACCAAGGGAGACGCACGCAGTCCTCCCAGCCTTCAAATATGGATCCTAACCTTCGCTGGTATCCTTGGACTTGGTCTGAAGGATATAACAGCCTAATCCGACCCGTTATTCAATTCACGGGATTCAACCACAGTGGAAAAACCTCAACCATATCAAGGAGAGAATACGGGCCGGTAGACAGGGTCCCACAATAGCGTCGTAGACACTCATGCAGATCTTTCGTGCAATGGAATCAAACCGACCGTCCCGGTCTGTAGTGGAGTTCATTAAATTTAGGATGCTTTTCCGAAACTAAGATGCACGCACCCTCTTTGAAATACTCATCCCAAGCATCGCTAAACGGCGGACCTCTGTACTGGGCGGGAATCCTGCGGTGGTCTGTAGAGGGCTGTGATGTGCTCAGGCGCGACCGCCTCCGAGGTATCGCCCCAATAGGATGAATCTGTACTTGAACCAACCAGACTTGTGAAGTTCAAGGCGAGGATGCTGAGCAACCGGGCCTCCACACTACGCTCGTCGGAAAGTGGGAGAGGCAGCGAGAGTGGGAGAACGGGAGGGTACCGGCCGGACGGAGCTAGAGTCTCCCTCGGTGCTACGTATTTACCCGAACAAATGACATTGGGAGTCAGCGACCTTGAGGCGTCACGGCAGTGTAAGCTGTGCGATTTCGGTAATCGCTGAGTCGATCTCATCACCTATTGAGCATTAATTGCCTGATTCACGGGGGCGGAGAGGTATATAGAGGATTTACAAACAATGAGTTAATGTCGGAAAATCCCAATTTACCTGATCAGGTCCTGACCGGGCTATCAGGACCTGTCAGGCTCAGGCGTGAAGGGTATCAGGTAATATCAGGCTGCATCAGCACTGGTCAGGCTCGATCAGATACCCCCTCTCCGAGCATGTTCAAAATACTATGAGGAGGCTTAGACATGAATCTTACTGCATTGTACAGTAATTAGACGCACTTGAGCGATTCGAAAAGATGAATAAATGAACGGTAACGGGCAGGGTCACATGATTAACCGCAAGCTCGAACGAGGTACAAAACTCAGGTGGTGTCCTGCTAACGTGCACCAACTATGTAACTTCTTAGTATACCTAGAAAATCTAATACTTTACTTGTTGACTTGTATAATTGTGTACTTACTTACATCTATTAACACTTCATCATTACAGAAACCGCGCCCTCTAAAGAGGGTAAGAATTTTGCATTTTGCGCCAGGTAACTCTGATCAGGGCTGGTCAGTGTCCATCAGGCGTATCAGCCTCGGTCAGCCTGATCAGCCTGATCAGAGACTTATAATTTCTTTTTGAACCTGATCAACCACCCGAATACCTGACGGCCTGACAGGGCCTGATATTGCTTGACATGTCCATGTCAGGTAATTTGGGATTTTCCGACAAATTAATGACCCACTTGATATTCAAAGCAAGAAATAATACGAGGCTCCAACTCTTGTCAGACGCCAAGTTCAAGAGAAAAAACGTGGGCAAAACTCTGCTTCAGGAAATGAATCAACATTCAGCCTCTTCTTCCCAACATACAAGAGTATGCCCTCTTCCAAACGGCGAAACTCGGGGTGAGATTTTATGCCTTCATCGAACACTGGGAATTCGTAGGAGTGCGCTAATTGAAAAGACCGCAGCCGAGTGCTGGCCCCGGAGGCTCGGTAGCAAAGCATCGCAATGACGACCGACGCGGTAATGTCCGCCGTGTCAAACTCCGGATAAGTCAAAATCATATGTAATGATTCCAACTTGGGGAGGAAATCTGGGTGTCCCGTGAACTGTGCAAATACGGTGTCCATGTCGAAGTCGAAGAAGTCGATGGGTTCGATTTTGAGATGCACCAGGGAAGGGATCGTTTTCAGACATTGGATTAAGGTTGCCGCTGTCGTTGTGAGAAAGGATAGCGCCAGGGTTTGCAATTGAAAAGCGGACCGTGATGCAAAGGATAGGAATGGTGTTATCTCCAACAATTCAACGAATGGAGCGGAATGCACAAGAGTGAGCTCGAGGCTTTTCAAAGCAGGGGCTGTCAGACAATCAAGGACAATCATGGGCATCCTTCTGGCATCAATGCCACTGTTGGTCGGCAGTGAGACCAAAGTTAGGGACCGGAGGCGGACGAGGGGTGGAACAGGAAAGCGCGGAGCCGAATCATTGGAAAGGTGAAATGTGCCCTCCAAAAGGTTCGAGGTATCGCGGAGGATTTCAGTGCAGCGAGAAAAAGTGATACTGTCGCTTCGAAATGAGGTGAGCTGTGACCATGGAAGCTGCATGGGTCGGGATACATGATACATGGGGACATGAACTTGACGCAGTTTTGGCGTGTCCGAAGAGGAAGTTGGATATTATAATATAGATAGGTGGTCGCGTGTTGGGCGATAGTCAACTTCTCGAGGAACGGGAACTGTCCGCCCTTAGGACGCAATATTTGGAGATATTCCTCCACATAAGTCGCTACAGCTACATCAACATTCCGCCATTGGGGTGACAAGCCAGCAATGGCTTGCATTAATGATTTTGCAGCGGAGGTAACACGCGCACGGAACCCGCCCGAGTCATAAACACCTAGCGACAGCGGAGTGCTGCGTGCTCGAGTAAGCCACCTCCAATAAAGATCGAAGAGTGCTGTATCGTCGGCGATGGTAACCCATCGGATATTCAAACTCAACGAGCTCCAGAGCTCTGGCGTGGTCAGCGCGACCTCTCTCCATTGACGACAGATTTCACAAAGGACAAGAGGGGCGGCGTCGGTGTCGGGGGTTATGAATTCCTCGTCGGGGAGGCAATGGAGGAAAATCTCTCCCAAGATTTCGGGTGGGAAGGCTAGAGCGCGTCGGCTAAAAGCAGCATATCGGAGTCGTCCGTATTTATCAGACACCAATATATGCTGGTTCTGGTACTTTGGTTCTCGATTTGAGAGAGGCCCGAGAGCGAAAGACGGCGGCATGGGTGTTTGGGACAAGAAAACGATGTGACAGTGACTCGGACCCGCTGTGACGTCCCTTCACCGGCATCTGCCGCAGGATCCTATAGCCTATAGGCAGCAAGTCGAAAGAAAAATAGTCGCCCCGCTCTCTACGGCCTGAGACAATGTTGAAGATAAGTTTAACAGAATTGTTTCGCAGATCCAACCAAAAATTGAACTTGAACTTTGAACCTGAACGAACCGTTGTAAATTAAAGACTTTGCAGCAAGTTACAGAAAATAGTAGTAATAAAATACGCGGGTCATGAATTAAGGAGAAAGGATTCAAATACTCAAGCACTAAGCGAACCTCAACGTTCACAGGTCGCCAACTCGCCGAGAATTCTGACTTTCCCTTCCAACCCTTGGTCCAACAGCACGTTCAGCCTGCGTACATCCTCCACATGTGTATCCGTGGCGCACACGATATCAATGTATTGCAACCTTGCGATGCGGCCCGGCGCCTCGCGATGCCCCACCCACCGCGACTCCACCATACTTCCCAGCGCGCCATCGGTAGTCGACGCCCCGATCTGCAGAGCCAGCCGCTCCAGCTGCGGACACATAACACGGCCCGTGGGTCGATAGGACAGCTCGCGGAGGAAAGTGTTTTGGATCCCGACCGGCGTTCCCGGAATATCGGACGTGATGGCGAGGTACGTCAACGAGTCCGATACGTGCGCGAGGAGCTCGCGCAGTTCTGTGCCAGAGATCCGCGAGATGAAAAGGTCGCGAATGATCAACGATGTGATGGAACAGGCCGAGCGGTGGAGAAACGCCATAAATTGGGTGTGGTCCCAGCGCATTTGTGTGGACCGCGTTGCGATCTCGAGCGTCTGGAGCTCGGGGGTAACGAGGAGCCGAAACAGCCGTTCAAACCCCATTTGTGATGCAATGCCCAGTGTGGTGAGGTGGGGCAGGGTCGCGACGAGGAGGGGGTCAAACGGAGGAAGGTCCTCGCGAACGCCGTGTCGGACATCAAGCAAATGGCACTCAACGAGATTCGAGGCAGTTTGGAAAATGTACAGACACGCCAGCTCTGACAGCCGAGTCTCTAGGCGGAGGTGTGTGAGTCGTCCCCACGGCACCTGGCCGAAAAATGAGCCTGGAAAGTTTCCCCGATGGCTGGTAAAGTAACGGAGCAGCGGAGAGGCGAATACAATGGCCGTGAGCCAGGTAGTTGGGAGGGTGCCGAGCAGAGGAGACCACGAGAAGGGGTGGATCTCCAGGTGCTCCAGCTGAGGCGCACCCTGCGCGGTCAAGGATCCTGGATAATCGATCGGGGGCGCGTGCTGACTGAAGTCGAAGGAGACGGTCCGCCAGCGGTATAGGTTTAGCAAAAATAGCTCTAGCACCCTCCAGATGGCCCCGCTAGCAAGGCTGCTGTTACCAGCCGCCGTATCTGGGTGCCGTTGACAGACCAAGGACAACGATAGAGGACATGCGCCCGAGCGACGCATCCATTGTTCCACTATCTCGACGGGAGGATTTGACGCCGCGTGGCTTGCCACAACCCTCAATGTAGACCAGAGGGATGGAATCCCGCAGGCAACGTCTCTCCATCGTTTAGAGGTCTGGTAAAGGTTCAGTGGAACGTCGGACGACGTAGTAGGATAGGAATGTATAGCATTGTGGCAGTCAAGGAAGATGAGCTCGAGAAGTTCGGGAGGCAAGTCGTTTATGACCGTCATGGAGGGAGGAAGTAAATGACTCAGACTCGGAGTCACTATGATAATAAGTATGATTGATGCATATCAGCATTGATGGTCGCCTGGATCCGGGTCGGGTGAAACCGGCACAGATTTCAACCTCAATATCTCGTGATTAAACTCACAGTACTGTACTCGATGCCAACCAAGCCTACTAAAAAAATGGCGCGCGAATCTGTTATGTTTCCTACCAGGTACAGGGTCGAATGTTCGGGCGTTCCGAAAATACCGTGATGAGCTCAAATCAAGCTCAACCTCGAACCACGGGGAAAATTGAAACTCACCTAAAATACTCTCCGCCTCACAGCCGGGGTTAACCCGTCGCATCATAGTTCTGAAGATCGACGGACGAAAATCCCGAGCGGGACTTCGTTATTTCCGTAGTTCCGAACATTTCTAGCGCCAAGCCTCTTCGACTGCTCGCCAACTCGACATTCTGGCATGTTGGGGGACTTCCTCTGGGAAATGACATCCAGAGAATTTCTGGGGATGATAGCGGGTCTGTATCTGAAGTCCCGAAACCTGCGACTCCATGGGCGAGAGTTGCAACAATGCTGGGATTTAAACGCTCAGTAAGGAGGATGCCGGCGTTCCGAATGTTCCGGTTCAATCTTCCCACGGTTCGACGGCGCAAAATAACGCCGATCATTAGCGACTAACCTACGGCTGTGTTCAGCTCTTTTCGGAGTATAAAAAGGTGGTCTATTCTACTTCCTTATTCAACATCCCCCTCACCTCCCTTCTGAACCTTCTACAAATTCGCACGATGATTGGCCCTGTTGTTCAAATTTTCGCCCTGGCCGCTTTCGCCGTCCAATGTTCGTTCATCTCTATTCCCCATGTCCACAGCCCGTGTATCTGACGTGAATTCAGTCGCAGCCGCTGCGCCAGCGTTGATCACGATCCCGGTCCCCGTCGCCGACCCACAAATTACGGCCACCGCCAAGGTCCTCGGTGTCGATGCGCAAGGGCGGACTACATATCTTGTAGAGGACGTCAGCACGTATTTCGGCACAGGTCAGAGTCTTCGTCAATTTTGTCTTCTGGTTCGCTGAACAGCATGCTTTATCAGCCACCGTGGTTGCAGCGTCCGACTATTTCTCCCTCACCGCTGCGTATCAGGACGCAACAACGACAGAAGTACAGGGCAACGAGTGCAAGATGAGCCCCGGCGAAGCCATCTGCGTGGCCATAGAGGGAGGTGTAGGGGTGGCCACGGCCACATTTTCAGCGGGGGAAATCGGGTCGCTGGTTCTTGACGTCGCGACGAGCCTGCCTCCCGTCACTTCCAGCGGCTCTGCTAGCGCGACCTCGGCTCCGACATCCCAGCCGACCGCCAAACCGAATTCGTCACCAAGAACATCGGTATCGATCTTCGGGGCTTTGATTGGCCTCGCAGTGGCCGCATATCTGAATTAGTTGGTTTGAATGTCCGGGGTTACTCGCGAACTTGATGATCGGTGGGGGAAGGGGATTCAGTCGTTGCACATGCAAGGCTTATTTTGAGACGACTATAATTTGATAGCTTACTTTACTTTATGAACCTCTTGAAGGTTGTATTTAATAAAAATTGGATTACTTGCGAGACATTTTGACAGTTGAAATGGACTTGGGATGGACCAGCTGGAGTGGAAGTAGAAGTAGCCTGGTCGGTCCCTGGTTTGGTCTATTGCCCGAGCTGCATCCTAATCCGATGGAAGTGCAGAGTTGAATACGTGGGGCTTGCTTCACTGTTTTCTATAAAGTCATTTTTTCCTTGCCCTTCGCAGCCTAAATGGATTGGCTCACCACTTGGAAACCGGAAAATAGCGAAAATTGAAACCGGCTGCCCAAAAATATTGATGTTTGCACGGCATGCGTCCAGGGAAGAATCCAGCCGAAGAGGAGGTATTTGGATCAGATTCTTCCGGTTTAAAACTGATAGGAACTCGAAGGGAAAAAGTCAACCCCGACGAAACGACGGGAAACAGGTTCTGTCACGGTGTGACGGTGATTGCTAATTCTGCTCCGAACGCCCATGTCCTTCGCCCTCGGACCGGGCCTCGGACCTCTCTCAAATCGAGAGCCACAGTATCAGAACCAAACCACGCTAGTCGTAGACAAACATGGTCGCATCCAATTTGCCGCCATCAGTCGACGCATTCTTGCCTTGCCTCCCGAAATTTTGGCAGAAATATTCCTTCTTTGCCTCCCGGACGTGGAATTCGTAGAGCCCGACATAAAATCCGCGCCTCTCATTCTCTGTGGGATATGCCGTCAATTCAGGCAGATCGCGCTAACAACACCGGAGCTTTGGAGCTCCTTGAGTTTTGATATCCAGATGGAAACAGAAACAGCCCACATCGACCTCTTTCGCATTTGGCTTGCTCGAGCACGCAGGACTCCTCTTTCCCTTTCTTTATACGACTCAGATGTGTGGTGGAGTCCAGAACCTTCCCATAATTCACTTCTCCAAACCATTGTCAAGTTGTCGCCACAGTGGCGAAAGGTCGAACTTCATCACACAGATGATTTGGCAGCGCTACTCCTAGATGGGAAGTTTCCTTTGCTTGAGAAGTTGATCGTTACAGTCCCCGGTGATTTCGATCTCACCCCACTTTCCTTCCGCAACGCCCCCAAATTGCGCAAAGTATATATTCCCTTCTATCGTCGATTTCAGCACGCTGGTGTCCCGCTTCAAATTCCGTGGCACCAAATAACGACGCTCAGTATTGGTGATATCCAACTTTCTGATTACCTTACAATCCTCCACGGAACCACACACCTCGTTGATGGCATTTTCGAAGTCTGGAATGAACATCCTCCGGCCCACCCCATTTCCATCCCACCGCTGATCCACCTTCAATCATTGAATGTAGCTGGATTGGAGCGCTCCGACAGAAAGCAAGTACCTATGAGTGTCCTCGATTCCTTGACAGCCCCGGCTTTGCAAAGCCTGACTCTTCGGTTTTTCCCACATCACCCCCGTGCTGTCGGCTTGGACGCGTCACCATTTCTAGCACTCGTGTCCCGGTCATCCTTTACACTAAACACCTTGGTGTTGTCCTTCATGCCGGCAGCAGAGATCATCATCCAATGCCTCAAAGCGCTGCCCTCCCTCGTTCATCTTCGAATCCAGCCCCTCCGCGCCAGTCACGTGAACATCCTCTTCCCCTACCTCACAGGCGACCCCGATTTCCTGCCAAAGCTGGAATCCCTGCATATGATCCTCGGAGGCGGCGGTGTTATCAAAGTCCGTCAGGTGGAGGCCATAACCGTGCCGGTCCTGATTCGCTTCCTCCGCTGGAGACGCGCCGCGGGGCTGCGCTCCTTTCAGCTGGCACACAAGATCATGGCGCCAGTCTTGGATCAAGCTGTGAACTCCAACGTGGGGTTTCGGCGGCTGGCTGCGGAAGGCATGAGCTTGTATGTTGGGATGTACAGACCGGAGGTTGATTGGGTCGTGCAGGCGCCGAGGTCTAGGGTACCGCCTACAGTTGTTTGAGATCGTCGCAAGCAGTCAATCGAGGTATCTTTTAGATCCCATGTATGTACGTCTCAGCTCCTTATGTGCCGCTTTCTGGGTCACTGCAATTAAGCCAAGGATTTTATCTCTCCGGCTCGCTTCCACCTCGGCTTCCCCGAGACGTTATTCCCATGAAACCTGCCAATCCCCCCAAGTTAGCGGCTTTCGAACCAGGGGACAGGTTGCGACCCAGTTTTCCGGCAGGTCCGAGTGTTTGGGCGGATTTCCCTGATCGCCAAAAATAAATGTTCGAGGCGAGGTAGAGCTATTAAGATAAGTTTGCTATCGTCGCGAGAAGAATCGGTGTACAAATGTGCTATCGCCGTGTTCGGGTTGCGTACCGTGGGGACTCTTCGTCGCGTCGCATCTGCCAGGAAAGGCAATATCGAGAACCACCGCGATCGGTGAGGTCGGCAATGACGCGTTCGAAATTCAGGTGCACTAGAACAGATGCTGTACCACGGGTCGTCAAGGAGTCGTTGGTGTTCCAGTGCGCCAGAGGGATGCTGCGAGCTACAGAATTAATTTTCAGGGCGCTCAACTCCAGGGACCAAGGACACCTGGAGCAATATTACATTCCTCATTCTTTGGTGCCCTGAACATCGCGGTAAGCGTGCGCCGAAGAAGGTGTGACTCTCTTGCTTCCGATGAGGACCAAGATGAACGCCGGAATTTCTCGGAGAGTAGGAAGTAAGGGCAGACGGCCCGAGATTCAATTGACCAGAGATGTTGCATAGATGCATGGAAGATTCAATTGGAACCAAGACGTAAACACTCTTCGTGTCCTTCTAATGATCGTTGTTGGTATTGCTAGAGAGCGGGTTTTCTTTGGTGATATCATGGACATGGCATGTTGTGATTCGAGGACTTGTACGAGGGCCGGGGAGGAATGTACAGGAAGCACTGAGGGCACAGACGGCCCGAGATTCAATTGACCAGAGATGTTGCATAGATGCATGGGAAGATTCAATTGGAACCAACACGTAAACATTCTTCGTGTCCTTCTATCGTGTGTTGGCATTGCTAGAGAGACTGCTGGCTCCGATGTGCTATCCATGGACATAGCATGGTGGCTGCTTGGGCCCGGAGGAAATGGAGTACGTAGATGGCAGCATCGGCAATATTGGAATGGCGCAAGCTCCCTCTTGCTGCAGCTGGGCACCGGATAGGATCGGATTGCCGACGCAAGGCGTACAGAACATATTTGTAACCGGCTTGGTCCTGCGCCGGTGGAATTTTCTCTCCGCTGCAGCAATATCAATGCGGTTGATGATCGATGAGCATTCGATGGGAACCGTGCTAGCTGCCTTCTGGTGGCCATTCCCACTGCAAAATAAAATCCGAGGGTGTCCGTTTAACCAGGGGGACATCGAGGGTTCAACCAGGGACCATCCAGTAAAATCCACGGAGCTTGCTGGGAATGCCCGATGTTCCGCAGCACCAACAAATGGAGCTTCGACCTGTCGCGGTGACTCACTGACGGTATGCCAACCCCGGCAACCAATGTTTATCAAACGCGGAACGAGGCCAATTCAGTTGACTAGCAAGGCTCGGTGGATGTAGGATGCATGCACCTCAAAATGAGGTATGATGAGAGTCGGTGCCCTAGTCCGCACTTAGTTCCCCAGAGCTTCCAGAGAGTAGTTTCTGTGGCAGCCTGCAGGCAACTGAGATGTTGAGATGTTCCAAAGATGGTCCCTGTGCATCGCATTACGAGTTTGTTTATTGCCGCCACAATTCATAGATTTGGGTCCTTTTGAGTCCCACACGCGTGACAGTAGCCTGAGAGAGTCGCAGGAGGCTGAGGAAGATCAACAAGAGATCGCCCGTCGGATCAGTATGACGGATGACTAAGCACGCAGCCCAGACTTGTCTCTTTTCATCTCTCATACCGGAGTCCCATTCTCGCTCTTTTCATGCCTGTTTTAACCCCGTTGGACGCGACTTTCACTCCATCGCTGGATTGAACCGCTCTTGTCTTTCTCTTCCTGGAGTCGGACGCCAAAACCCGGGTATTCTTGGCCATATACAATTCCTCATGTCTACCTCGTGCATTTCGACGGCGACGGCGACCACGACAGTGAGCGAGCTCCCATGATTTCCGTGGACTGAATCTAATAACTTACACAGAGTGTGGTCACCGTGGAATCGGTGGTAACGACTTTCAATGCGACCGTGTCGACCCTGGCTCCGACTACGACAACGATTACCACCGCAGAATGTTTACTGGGATCTCTTTCTGAGATTGCATGTGTTTCTACTGCCACCACCCTCACTTCCACGATACCCGGTACGTGTATTTTCCGGCCAAACGAGGTCGCGGTCCCTAAATCACATCCGTAGGCGTTGTAACGACAATACAGGTCCCTGTGGTCGAAACAGTGGGCGTCGCCTCCTCCCAGACCATCACGCTATTTGGCTCGGTATGCACCGTCATCCCCACCACCAGCGCCAACGCATCAGTTGTCGTTGTCCTTTTCCGCGTCCATATCGACTCCAGACCCGATCGTCATCACCGCGCATTCCTCCACCACCTTGGCAAACGGCCAGATTTCTGTGGTTCTCGAGACTATCACGTCTACCCAGCCGCCGTCGGTTGTTCTGGTCCCCACGAACGTGCCGACCGTGCCTGGTTCTGGCCAGTCAACGCAGAAACAACAACCGATGGCTCCTCTCCATCGAATGTCGGCCCTATCGTCGGTGGCGTCGTCGGCGGCTTCTTTATTCTAATAGGAATTGCACTTATCGTCTGGTTCATCATGTACGCATTACTCGTTAATCCCTCGTCGCTCCCCCTCATCAATTAATTGCAGGAAACGAAGGCGAGAGATGGGACCGATATCTTCGATAAAGAAGACACGGATATCGCACCCCCGCGTAAGCCACGGGCAACCAAGCGATTCTCGTTGGACGCCGATATCGAGCCTAAACCTTATCAGTACGGCCTCGTTGGCCAATCTAAGTCGCCCCCTATCGGCGCGTCCCCGCCGAGCTCTCCCCGGGCGTTCAGCCCGTCCCACCCATCCCCGCCTGGCAGGCAACATACCCTCACCCCACTCCACCTCCCCATGTCTGCGTCCACGCCCGGGCCCAGCGCTACAACGATGTCGTCGCGGCCGTCCACCGCGGGCTCAATGCGGCCGCTCCGCGACGCGCCCGTTCCCCCCGTTTCACCGCCGCCCTTGACGCACAGTCACACTACGAGCAGCGGCAGCAGCACCAGCGTGCATGTGCCCGCGCTGCCGTCGCACTGGGGGCACCACAGCCCCAGCCCGAGCGCGGGGCAGGAGTACTTTGAGCGCTCCGGCTCGCCGACGAGCGTGCGCGACTACGAGCCGCAGCTACGCCTGCAGCTCGCGAACCTCGGCGACGACGAGGTCGCGCAGTCATTACCGACGCAGGGCGTGCTGCACGAGCCCTAGCGCGTCGTCATCCGTGTTTCGTCCTTTTCGTCTTCCGTTTCAGTTCTCTCAAGCGACCCGACTGGTGCATGTTGTGTATGTGCCTGGCCGATGATTACGCTCTTTAACTATGCATACCTGTACATGGCCCTAATATTTTATCAAATTCCGCTTCCCTTTTTATTTCCACACATCATGTAGGATGCGGCACGAGAAAATAGACGGTTGGCCATCATGGATATCTACATGTGCGCGCTGCTCGTCGGGACGCAACCTTCGGCATGTTAGTACAATAATGGATGACAGGGAGTCAATAAGTACTCCGAGCTCGAGTTGCAGGAGGCTGTGCTTATTTTGTCATCACGTGACTCTCCAATCGAGAACAAACACCTTTTGTCTCCGCACATTGTCCGGCCAGAAATCCACTTTTCTTATTGCGCAAGGACTTCAAAATTCCTGGTAAATTCC
>JARGYA010000768.1:0-48789 GCA_029204335.1 Mycena vulgaris | reverse complement strand
GAACAGTCGTGGTAATGACTCTATAGATATAAACAAGCTTTGAAATCGGGCCGGTAGAGGTTCAGACACCTCCTAGTTACATATTTGCTCGAGATACGGTATTCTTACGTGACTTATTCGGGCGTAGGCATTGCCGCGTCAGTGCTGCGGCATTTTCTCCTGGCCCATATTCAAGGCTCCAACTGTTTCCGTTTGCAAACGGAAATAACCGTTTTTATTTCTGTTTCGTTTGCAGACCTTTGAAAATAATTTACAAACAGTTTTCAAACGGTTAAACGGTTTTGAGTGAACACTGACCTAGCCAAGACCTGTAGTATATTTCTGGGCATTTGATTAGGTGCTAAACATGGGTTGAAGTCTCCACAGGGTCAATAAACCTTCCCTTCAGCATGTTACACTGGGTTGGGTCGGAATTCGCCCAAGGTCGGTAATTTCCGAGTGTGTTCGGCCATCTCGGCGACGTCACGGGCATAGACTCTGCCCATTTGAACCTGGCACAGGGAAATGATCTAGACAAGGAAGGAGAGACTGGATGCTCGGGAGTTGGCTACAGTTATATTTGTGATCCAAGAAGGCCGTTATATCCTCACCAAGAAATACTGTTTACAAACTGTTTAAACGGTTTGAAAACGTTTCCTTTCCGTTTCCGTGTAGTTTAGGCCCAACCGTAAACGAAAACGAAACGGTTGGAGCCTTACCCATATTGTTGTACATCAGTACATAGTTCCTGCAGTGAGCTAGTATGTTGACTACTGAACACTATATAATACCTTGCCAAGCTACGACAGCTACGACAGCTACCAACGACTATATAATGAACCGGGCAACTACGGCCACAGGACTTTTTCCTGATGTATCCAAGGCCCATGCACTCCAAGCCTTGAGTTGTTCCTACATTTGGCTCCTGGGCGGCTCCCCCGTCGTCGTTTCCCACCCATCGGGGATTGTCCAATTGCCGTAGCAGTCATACGCCCAGTCCGTCGCCCCGATGACCTTCTTCTGCGCCGCGACGAACGCGTCCACGGCACACATCCCGTCCTTTTGCGCAGCGCAGCCCGCGAGACCCGTCAGCGGGACCACGCCGTCGTTTACGATGATGCGGATCTGCGGCCCGGGCACGGAGGTGCATTCAAGGACTGTATCGACATATGTGTCAGTGTAGTCAATGTTCATCGGAGGACGTACGCTGGAACTGGACGTTCGTCGCGAACGGCGCGAGTTGCGACACCCTGAACGTGCGGTGCTTCGGGATGTGGTCCGCCGGTAGCGGGCCCTGCGCCGCCAGGGTGGACAGGTTGAGCGCCGTGAGCACTGGCCATGATATATGTGTCATTGTCAGTTACTCGTGCTGGAAGACATGATACAGACCATTGAGAACGACGACCTCGTGCGTCACATCGACGTAGAGGCTCTGTCCGAACGGAAACGTGATTGGATTGTCGTCCAGCGTCGCGTTGGTGGACGAGTTGTGCGTCGAGATGGGGGTGTGCGTGAGCCGCGCCACGAGTTCTTGCACATACCCGATGCCCTGCGACCGCGCAAGCGGGAAGCCGAAGCCCGAATTGTACCTGGTAAAACTGTTAGCGCAGCTTCGTACACTTGACAAAGGCCGACGTACCAGAAATAAAGGTCAAACCTATTGAAGGGTCAGTCCAAGCTCCGATCAAGCACTGAAAACTGACGAATATTCGAATCCATCCCACTCCTCTTCCGTGAAAAGCTCACAGAACTTCGAATACCCAAGTGCGACAGTCTTCCGGTGACGCTTAAGTTTCAATCCTCCAAACGTCGAGAGAACCTACCTCGTATGCGCACAGCTGTTGGAAGACGTACACGTCCTCGATCGTCAAAGTATAGCCGGTTAACTGACGCTGCAGGCGACGGAGTGCCTTCTCAAGATAGACCGAAGCCCATTTGGCAAGGTACCCGCGGCCCCGATCGGCTTTGGATGAATCTTGCGCATTGGGGCAGCTGCAGCGTTGTTAACAAATATCGGAGTCTTTTAAAGACGTACGTGTGTAGGGTGCGAGCGTGTTGTTAAACTGCGCACGAGATTAGTTCCGGAAACCGCGTAGATGGAAGGACGCACACCGTGCCCCTCTATGGTGATACTTTGCTGGTATTGACCTTCGAATGGATAGCCGAAGAAACCGATTGCGAAATTCTGAGCCGATGCGAGCATGCGGGCTCTGTAGGCCGTGTTTGTTTAGTGCATAGAACCGAGATGGGGTTTCACGCACTGGGACTCGGTACGGAATACGGGAAGAGTATTGGATTCGGTGAAGTTCTGGGCAGTGGTGGGTTAACATCCAGACATACTAGTAATCTGGGTACCTTGAGAAGGAATCCATATTTTAGTCGCATCGATATTCCTAAGTCAACTAGCAGACATTCAGGATGACGTCGACTTGAAGAATTCGCAGATAAACTACCCACAGAGTTGTTGACGTCCAAATGGCGTTAAAACTTCCAGTCGCGTTAGTATAATCACCTGCATGCGTCTTGTTATTCACCTTCTTCGCCGAGCTTATACGTCCTAGAGCCCGATAAGCCAAATGCAGTATTTGAAATGGCGGATACAAACCATTCATTCAAAAAATTAAGTTTGCCCGAGGCCGTCCACTTGGAAGTCGCGGCGTTAAGACGGCTAGATAGACCTGCAGGGCCGCCGTACGACGCTGTGCCTCCGGTTAAGAGTTTGCGCAAGCAGACTAAAAGAGAATACACTCACCCCAGGCAGAGGGATACCTCGCACCGTGCCTATGCAGCAAGTGCAAGCCTGTCACCCGGCAGGTGTCCGGCGTCTCAGGCCCAGAATGGACCCCAAACGCGCCTCGCTCCATGCTGTACCACGGCGAGGTTCCCCCACTTCGTGAAGAGGTCGAACTTCTTGCCTTTCTTTCTCGAGAACGTGTCGGGCGTGACAAGCACGGGGGCGCCGGTGTGTACAGGGTACGAGGGGGCCGTGGCGATGACCGCTGGCTCTGCGCCCGTAGGCGTATTTCCCGCGTAGCCCACGTCCGTGGGGAACATGGACGGAAATGCATTGGTTGGGGTCGGAGGTGGGTAGTTGTGCCGCTCGGTCGACCCAGCCCATGGCGAGGCGAGGGCGAACACGTCAGGCGCCGCTATCGAGGGCGCGTTGTCGTTTTTGGGACGGAAGAAACAGCTTGAGCCACATATCGCGTATTGAGTGAGGAAGCAAGCGAGCGCCCCAGCCGCAAAGGCATTGAGGAGAGACCCAAGGCCGAATTTTGGTTTGGAACGGGCTGTTGCCATTAGTTTCCTGTGGGCCAGGAGAAAGGATTCGAGCTCGGGGTTGGGGAGCTTGTATTCGCGAGAGGCGTGCTCGACGGTCATGGCTGCACCGCGATAACGAGTTGCTTAACGAGAGCCGAGCGGGAACCGAATTGATGTGGGGATCATGTCAACTTTGATGGCCACAATGTGGCATACTCGTTCAATCTCCATCGAACCGAACAAACGGCTGGCCATTGGATGCGAATAGAGAGAGAGAGAGATCGGTTAACGGCACAAGCTATACTAAACAGAGTAGCTAAGAAGCCGTGGAGCTTGTATTCGCGAGAGGCGTGCTCGACGGTCATGGCTGCACCGCGATAACGAGTTGCTTAACGAGAGCCGAGCGGGAACCGAATTGATGAAGGGATCATGTCAGCTTTGATGGCCACAATGTGGCGTACTCGTTCAATCTCTAGTACATACTCCCGCCGACCGGCAACTGATTGACAACCTCTCGATGGGCGTCGTGACTAGTGCCGGGTCGGAAAGCCTGTATGTAATGATCGTATTATACCGAGCTGTATTATACAGGTATAATACATTGAATACCGGGAGCCCCCAGGACGCCTTGTATTTAATGCGTATTTTTCTCAAAAACAGGCTGCCAAGCATTGCCAATGAGCACAGCAACACTTGGAGCTATTCGGAGCATAAGCATTCATCCTGACATTTTGAAACGACAAAGCAAAACAATGTTTCCTGTTTGGGCTGCGTAGGTCACATCCGTCTGGGCAAAGAGGGTCATGTACCATAAATCGCATCAGCAGCGCGTGTTTCTTTGATTTTTTTCTTCACCTCGTCGAGTATCCAGAGAAGATTCCATCCATGGGACTCTCTATGGAACGATACGAGGCCCTCAAAACAGCATCCACCCGCTTCTGGACTGAAAAGAATTATGGCTTTAACGAGACTGAGGGCGCTATGACTGCAGTTTTCGGCAATGACCGCAGCTCAATCGAGGCCAAGGCATGACCTACTGGTCTGTGTTGTCAACTGTGGGAGAGGCAATGGATCGGAACGAGGCATACACTGTGGTACACCATTTGAAGGTCTGTAATTGATTTTGATTCATGTAGAGTCCAGCCTCCTACCCCTCTCCTCGACGGTGTTCTCACCTTGGAGATCGAGGTGTACATTGATTTAAGCAGCATGAAACTCGCCCAACATTTGCACCGGATAAGGGATCTCCCTAGCCCGTGGTCGTTGACGCCGCCAAGAAGCTGTCAAGAACACGAAGACGAAATGGGTCGAGGAGGACGCGGAGTGGGACGCGGAGGCATGACGAGGTAGAAAAATACGCTAAATATATTAAATACAGTATAAAATACATGTATTATACATTAAATACACCAAAAAATTCCGCCTGCGTGTCGGAAAAATCTTTGTTGGCATATATGATCTGAGACCGTCTGATAGCCATATATGATCTGATATGATCGGCGGGCGACCATATCCGGTCTGAAATGGCGAATTCGGATTAAATAAGGATGCCTCGGCCCATACATGGTCGCCTCATGGGAGCCTGGAAATTTTCTGTACATCGCTAGTACGGCGCGCAACGTTGGACTTGGCGACCCGACGGAGTTATGTAAGTGTTGTTGATGTTCGGCAAAATATAATGACATCACCGTGCTTGCCGCTCTCTCCCTCCACCCATGCCTCCACACGCCCACAAGAGTTCACCGGATAGCTCAGCCACGGAGGATGACTCCGATACTGGCCAGGCTCCGGCACCAGAAGATGCGGCCGGGCATGAGACATCTCCGCCTCGAAAAAAGGCCAAAATGACTCAAGGTTCCCCGGCTCGCATAGCGGGAGGTACGAAGCGACTCCCGGCAGCGGAAGTCGAGATCAAATTTCTTACCGAGGAGAAATATTGGATGCGTCGCCAAATGTCCCGGCTAGAGCACGAGATGAAATACGAGGTAATTCCAGACAGCGAGGTAGGTTCATCTCAGTACATCTCTGGAATATATCTGAGATACAGAGGTTTCAGCAGGGCACGCCGTCACCTCTGCCTGACCCCTCGCCTCTCAATATGCCGTCTCCGAGGGGATATTATTGGCGATGGCCTCTGTCGCTTCCTTCCCAATCGGATGTAAAGGCGTCCATCCACGCCCCTGAAACCGAAACCCTAGATTCGTTCCAAAAGTTAGGGTTGAGCTTCATCGAGTTTTCCGATTCATCGTGGCCGTCGCATGCGAAGTATCGGGTAAGTTCCCAGTTTGTCCATCAATCTCCACGGCTGAGAACCGCAATTTCCGAAGAATTTACATGACCACAGCACGGACTACCAGAGACTCAAACGCACACTATTACCAAACCAGGTGTTGCTCAAGATTGATTGCGATGATTCATGGGTGGATGTGGATGTAAGTTCCGTTATTGATATTTTTTCAGTCATTAATCATCACCTTTCGTTATTCTAGCCAGCCGTGGGCGCCGACTATCATGAATACCGCCTCATGATTTTACCTTGCGGCAAAGCCGATGATCTTGAGGCGGGCCCGGTTCTTTGCGTCAATCGGTGGGATTTCCCACACGCCCGATCCCAAGGCCGCATGATGCCCGAGCGGATGGATCCTACGCGTGTCTGGCCTGCGTTTGGGGTGACAACGCTGGCCGAGATGGGCTCCACATATCTTCAACTTCTCGGTGCATTTGATAATGCTGAAAGAGTTCGTCAGATTACCTTTTCTCGTCGTGTATTTGGTTCCTCACGTCAAGTTCATCAGGCTACAGAAATTCACGCGTGGGTGCTGGATAAACTCCAAGTTTGTGATCCGGTTCTTACTTGGCAAAATTTTAATGGAGAATTCCAGACTATCGAGCCAGAGGTGCTGGCTGCGGAGGCGCCTATCACAAACGAGACCGCACAACTCATCATTCGTTCCCACAAGCACGTTTGTTTCTTTAAACTAAATCCCGAGTTGAGGCGCCCTGCAGTTCCATGAAGCGATGGAAAGACAGCGTAGCAATACTTACACTCGCCTCCGCACGCACTCTGGCCTGGAAATTTTCGACTGCACCGCGGCCGACCTTTCCAGCATCGAGTCTCGCAGAGACAAGTTCCGCCAGATGATCGGCTACGTCGAAAGTGATGATGGCTCGTCGAGGTACGAGCTATTCAACGTCCCGTTGCTTCACAAGAGCTACAGCGGCAAATTCGACGTCCACACGGTGTTCCGCGGACCAATGCTTCACCTGGTGAGTCCTCTCTCGCATAGATGTGATTATTTATTGAGGGTCATATACGTACCAGGCGTTCGCAGCGATTACCCGTGGATCCCAGGCGATTACCGCCACGAAAAAGGGCGGCAAACCTCACCAGGCAACCGGGCAAACAGTCTCTCAAATCTGGGCCCTGCAGCACTCCTGGCTCCATCGCAGGCACGGCTATATTTGCAAGTGTCGCTCGTTCCAGTTATCCCTGTTGTCCTGAATGCCAACAGGCTCGTTGGGCCGCTTCTGCCGATGCGAATCTGAGCGCGCGTGGGGCGCAGACCGGCATCAATCGGCATAGCGACCTCGAGAAATACATCCAATATCTTCAAAGTGGGCTCGACAAGCGCAAGGCATCCGTTCTGAACCTCTTTTCGTGAGTGGGGCGAGCTCTTTTTCCCCGAGTCGGAGATGAGTCTCGCTGGCAAAAATGCCGATGATGGTCGGGCGGAGCATACAATGAAAGATGTGATGGATCTATTGGATGCAGATGCAGAGGAAGCACCCGCCGACACTCAGGCTGATAGCCCGCAGTTTACACATTATTTGTACATTGACTGGCATTATACATGCGCCGAAGAACTCAAATTTTCCGTTCAAAACGGCCTGAAGCCATTTATTTTTGGCTCGTGGAGCCTGGTGGAGCCCCACCCCGCAGCCGGAGCAAGGTACATAACTCAGGTCATGTCGTCCCAACTTTTTACAGTCTTTCACATACGCGACTTACAACTGTTTGGCCCAGCACTAACTTACTCACCTGCTTGCTTCTAGTCTACTAATGCTTTGTAGCTTACTGACTAACTGACTAGTGCCTTGAATTGAATGAGCGCAACAAAGCCCTTACCCTTGGAAAGGGCCAGGGGGTGCGTCCTACCATTTTTCATTCCTTCGGCCAGCCGTCCGTATCCGGCGAAATATGGAAGGACATTGTGAATACTGCGCTATCAGTCAGATATGGTCAGTCAGACATGATATCGCGCTGTAGCGACATAAAGTACATTACTAAAACTTATATGGGACCCTCGGGCCTGATAGCCTTATATCACAGTATCCGGCAATATATGGTGATATATTCCAACAAAGATTTTTCCGACACGGCGCCGGTATTTTATGTATTATACGGCGGATACATACCATACCAGAGGGCCACTGCGCGACCTCTGTATGAATACACCATCAATACCTTTCCAACCCAGCACTACTAGTGCCGGGTCTGAAATGCTGTATTTAAACATTGTATTAAACAAAGGTGTATTATACGTGTATAATACATTTCATACCGCGAGCCTCCGAGAGGCCATGTATTTAATGGGTGTATTAAATACCTCACCCATAGGAATGGATGCCGTGGGACGGGTGTAGTGCATGCTCTCATCAGGTCACATCTCAACAGCCACTTGGCCCCGCCGACCCGGGGACAGCGGAACACTATTCGACCAACCGGGGGGTACCGGCCGCCACGTAATGACTGGTAGGGTGCATTAAATACGTAGAAAACATTAAATACAGCATTAAATACATGTTTTATACATTAAATACCGGAAATTTTCGGGCCGGCGGCGCCGGTATTAAACGTATTAGACGAGCCCTACATTCAAGACAAGGAGACTCCCGAACTCCTGGTCCGTATATAATGTATAATACAAAGCAGACCCGGCACTATATGTTTTGAAGCCATTGGGGCGCGTTTTTTGACGTGTTGCGGCGCGGTAAATTCGACGCTGCAGCGGGGTAGGTGGTGGCGAAAGAGAAAGAAGTGGCCAAATATTTGGCTCTTTTCCGGCTCTCCCCGAGTCAAGCGCCGCACTTTGATTAAAATCCCGCTAAGTACAGTGATGTCCATCATCGGCACCTTACCATTCTCGGAAATGTGCCACATCTGACCTCAAGCGCGGCACATGTGCCGCATCTGAACGGTGTGTGCCGCACATGGCATGTGCCGTGTGTGTCGCATCTGATACATCCTCAGTAATGAGGGCAACCCTTGCACGAGGACGACTGAAGTCCGACTGTCCGAGTCGTTGGGGGATACACATTAGAACCATCCAAAATCCCACGATCGTGAGACGATCTGTTAATGTGTCTGTTTCAATTCAATAGATCGTCACGGGCGTGACATGCATCTTCTTAAGGCGACTTTTTTTCATGCTCACCCGCCGTGAAGAGTGCTCATTTCTTCCTTGTTCGTAAAACAGCAGGCTGTGACCGCCAGTAATCCATGATCCACTTGCTCTTCACGGACCAGTGCGTTCGTTCCAGCGGTCACCGGATAGAACGAGCGAGATGCTGACTCGGCTTCTCTCATCATAGCATCATGATCAAGTTCTGAGTTCTCCCGAGATGATAAGCAGTATATATGCAGCCCAACCGAGCCATGTATTCAATGTGTAACCTTCCGTCTCATTACGACCTCACCTACCATGGTTTCTGTCTCGGATTCTCCCCCCGGGTTTGAAATCGTACAGCTGTTAGTATACACTCTCATGGACTTTATGCCGTCCTCTAACACTGAGCTCACAGGTCTGGTCCATTGGTGCGCCCTTGATTTACCTATCCAGCTTTCTTGCCAATGTCAAATCCGCCCTAGATTTTGGCACATTTCTTGCATTGGGGACTCTTCTCCGTTCTGACGGTGCAGCTGTGTACCCCGTTTCCATCATCCCACTGGCACAACACCCACTGAGGAGTTTCAGATCTCTATTATCAGGCCTTTCCAAATGACAGACTGTTCACAAAATGTCTGGTCTACACAATATATGCCATCGCGGTTGTACAGACAGTATTGCTTACTCACGACGGATTTGCCGCGTTTGGGTACGGCTTTGGGGATTTTGCGGCCCTGACTGCAGTGCGTTTCTACTGGTTTACATCCCCCGTCGTCGGTGGATTGGGTATTTCTTTTCCTGTCGTGACTGCTGGAATAGAACGCTGATTGGTATCCCTAGTTGCTTTCATGGGCCAATCATTCTACGCATACCGTGTCCATGTATTATCATCAGGATCTTGGACTATCCCAGTGGTGATCGTAGCGGTGAATTCCTCCCTGTTCAAATTCCTCAACTTCAGATATTCAGCGTGCAATGAAATATAGATTTCTCTTGCTAGTAGTGTTAGCGCCTTGATCTGCGGCGTTCTTCTGTCCAAGTGTGCGTGATCTGTTTCCATTTTTTTTCGCGTGTTATTGACTCGTTTTCAGTGGCAGATCTTACACAAGTAAACCTTACACAAGTAAACATCAACCGAACGATCTCTATGGCTGAGGGGGTACGTGGCAGTACCACTTTCGTATACCGCTCACCTCTTCGATAGGTATGGCTCTCCACCTCTGCGCTTTGCGACATCATTATAGCTGTTTGCATGACATATTATGTATGTGTTCTGGATCTAGTTGCGGTTAAATTAGTATCTGATATGAGGTCTAGCTGTCGAAAACGGACCCTCACGTCCGACAAACCCGTGTCTTGGTCTCAAAATTGATTCGCTTGATCCTCGAAACAGGCTCTGTAACTGGTGCGCATTCTATGGCTTCATTTATCTTGTTTTTATATCTGAGCCCAGTCTTTTTGTAGCTGTTGCCGCACTGATGGCAGTCACTCTCTGGTTCGCCTTTCCCGGTTCAGCCTACTACGGAATTTTTGGAATGTCAATGTCAACTCTCTATGGCAACACGACACTTGTGGTCTTAAATGCGCGTTTCCAGATAGTCGGAGGTTGTGGGACTTTCCAATCTGCCTCGGGCGCCTTGTCAGCGGTCCCGGTGGAATTCCAAAATCCTGGCACAAATGGTACAACCACTTCTTCACACGCTGGATGCTCTCCCGTGGTCGTAATTCAGAGGGATGCTTTCTCTGAGGAAGCAGCGAGCGATCACCTAGAAATGAAGACCATTGGTGTACGTTCCCTGTTTTGCTCTTTAATCAGGAATAAATTTCGAAACAGGGTAGTGCCCAAGTAAGATCCTGTCCGAGCTGAAAGACGTGCATGTTATAATTACTCGATAATCTCTGCCGACATTCCACTTTTTATTTTTTCCGAAAAATCATTGCCCCGCGGAAGTTGACGAAATACGGTTTGTTGGCTCACACTATCCATTCTCCTCTTTGGAGCTTTTTTCTCCCTTGAAAATGTTGCGGTATCACAGAATTCTCATGCTGCCCGCTGTGTACCCTTTTCTCTGCGAATGTCACGTCTTTTTGCCCAGAACAGCCTACCACACTGCGGGGTCTTGCTCGAATAATCCCCGCCGATACGGTCTACTTTCTTCCTCGCCCTCAGTAGCATGCCCTTCTTGAGTCAACCACTAATTCTCGCCGTTGCATCTGTCGTGTCCGTGTATTCCACCGCAAAGTCCAGATCTAAAAGGCGCCCATCAGGCCCTCCGCCCATGCCGTTGATGGGAATCTGGTACAGATGCCCAAGCCTCACGAATGGGAAACGTTCCACCAGTGGATAAAGACATTCAGTGACTTAACTCCTTATTCTTCTCGTGTCGGAAGGAATGGACACCTTTGATCGTGGTTTGGGCGCATGGCGGAAAAGCAGGATTAAACGAGTTGTCCTCAGCAAGGTCCGAGATTGTATCATCGAAACCAGAGACATGAAAGAGGAGGGAGGACTTGATCGATGATCATGAATGCTGGTAGGAGATCTTCAGACTGCAGACTCTAGCGGGGATACGATCAGAGTCACCGCGCGCCTTCAAACTGTTTTCCATTTCACTTGTTTCTTGTTGAATTTCTGGTTCTCTTCACGTCCACGTCAAATTAAACTTTAAAGACGCCACGAATTAATGTAGGACGGGCGCCGAAGAAGAAGCAATCCCACACTAGTATTGGATCCAGATACAGTTAATTCTGATATGTCTTCTATCTCTCAGTCGGATATCACGGGAAACTCGTTCTTGGTGCGCAAACTCCACAGATGAACGGTGCCTACCTTTACTGCTCTCCTAACATTATTGGTTCTTTTCGTCACCCGTACATCCGAACTTCAATTCAAGTCCTCAAATGATTAGTAAATGCATGGCAAGTTGCTTCTTTCTATTTCTGCTCTGCCCTTGTCCTTTGAAGATACTATTTGGGACCAGGTACCTGGCCACCCTACCTAGTTAGCCACTTGGCAGCTAGGAGGGCAGGTCTTGAGAGTTATAGCCAGGCATAATGTAGGAACGACCTCTAACGAAGGTTCAGACCGAATTCCAGCCGAAAGTGATGGGTTCGACCGAATGTTATGGCATCGGGGATCAGAATCCGACGCGCGGAAACATCCATCACACCGCTCGCCCCGCTTGCCATCGCCGTTTCTCCACCAATTCTTCCTCGATCCACGACCTTTTGGGCTCGTTCTGATCCCAGCATGCTTTTCCTCTGTCCCTGATATTACTGGACTGTGCTGCTTCGAGCTACTCTCCTCTATGCACTCGGGAAAGGACCGCTGCTTTTTTGGGTCAGCCATACTGGCCACCGTCGCGGTACACGACACCGTCATGCTATCGGTCTGAAATGTTACACAAGACTTCTTCATATCCAATCCATCATTTTGAGAGGTGCTTTGAAATTTTATCCATTCAACTCTCCTGGCTCTGCCGGCCATTATCCCAAACCACGTAATTTCGGTCCCGCTAATGGTCGGATTTTTCGGAGGAGCTGCCAGCATCTTGGAATAGAGTTGGGTGCTCAAGTATGTTCCAATACTTCCCATTAAGCAACCTGGATCTTAATCTGTCTCATCTAGGCGTTTTTCTACTTGTAGGACACTCGTTCATTTCACGACCCCGATTTTAATTTTTGGGGTTCCGCATCGGTCGGAACCAGATTTTTCTGACCCTTCGCATGCCTCACATATACACCAAAACTATGTGAAATAGTGAATATAATCTACCCCTACGATTTAGAGTATATATGGCCGCCATTTGAGAGCTCAGCCCATTATTTAGCGGGATGGCCAACTACCCTGTTATTTGTCCATGTTGTACTGCCGCGCAAAATATATTCACTGCGAACTCAAATGTCGGGGTATTTGGAAGTTTGGGGTCTTCAATTCTTCCTAGGATGCATGTCTTCGTTCTGATAAAGTTGGGCTAGAATTGACTCACTGTAACCATGGCAGATGAGGTACTAATGCTTAGGTGGCCAGGTACGTGGTCTCAAATAGTAAAACCGAGCTCGAATCTCGTTGAGCATCCACTCGTTAGAAAAGCCCCGGCTTGACCCCAAGTATTAAAAAAATGTAACCAATGTACTTGACACCCTATTTTTCAGCAATACGCAATATTTGCAGCAACGGGATGGAGGCGGAGCATTAACGTTTGTCCTTCGTGTGGATCCTTTTACTGGGACTTCGGACAAAGTCGGATACTGAATGAATCCACAACATCCAGCCTCGCTGAATTACCAGTTGCGGTGGCCGTAGTCATTTAACTGACCAACCAGGACACCACCGCACCAAACCTCAAACTCGCGGAGTAGGCTTCAAATCCATCCTGATTATGTCACGAACGAAACAACAAATAAGGTGAATATCAGAATATCTCCAGAATTTTCCTTTCTCGCGAACTATCTGGATGTGGGGGGATGGAGGTGAACTAATAAATTGTAGAGCGACGAGAAGACCGACTCTAGTGAAAAATCGAAGTCCTTACCCCAATTACGATTTTCTTCGTCGACGACTAATGAGGAGATTCAGGTTGTCTTAAAAATCCAGGAAAGAAAGACACAGACTCGGTTCAGGATCCAACGGTCTGTGGTAATCTTGCTCCGAGAAAACTTTTTTAAGCCCATGCGTAGGACAAATATTGGCGAGATGACAAGCATGTCCGACGCGGTACTAGGGCCCGGATGTTGGATCTGAAGAGAATCGATATGAAGGCGCGATCGAAGTTTGGGTGTTGTTTAAGGCGAGTTAGGGCCGCCGAAGCGCTGTCACGAGAGAAAGACAAGACAAGAGGTTGTTTTTAGAAGCGAAGCAACGAAGATCCCAAAAATTTGACGTTGAGTATAAAACGTGCGCTGGTCAGAATCCCCCTAAATTCAGAACCATCGAGCCAGAGTGAATCACAAATCCAAGTTGTCGACAAGTAACGTCCCGGAGACATATAAATATTGAGTCTGTCCTAGACACACCTTCTATCCGCATCCCGCTGTATAACAAAGACAATAAGATGAACCAAAGTAAAGCGAGGATTCCAAGTCTAGAAATTGGTGAGAAGCGGCTCGAGCCGCTTCTCACTAGTAGGGACGGTCAGAGTAGCGGTTATCGGCCAGGTATGAGGTCAGTTATCGACCCAGTTATGGATCCAGTTATGGAAAATGTTTTGATCATAACCGTGTGATAACTGGCCTCAATTCTGACCGCCCCACTTTTAAAACTGGTTGTGCATTCGGTTATGGATCTTTTGATGGGTCGATAACTGGCCATAACCATAACTGCCTCATAACTGGCATGTTGATCCAGCTATCAGTTTTCGTTAGCTTCTGAGGTCGTTTTGGCATCGTTCTGTGATGAGACAAAACCGGACCCAGAACCGGCCTCATAACTCTCATAACTGCCTCTAAACTCGGTTATGCAAATTGAAATGATTATTGTCTAAACATTTTCCATAACCAGATCCATAACTGGGTCCATAACAGGCCTCATAACTGCTACTCTGACCGTCCCTACTATACACTAGAGGTCGTACCCGAGTGGTCCGCAGTGTCCCGTCCAATTGTGTCGAGGTAACAGGGTTCAACTGTTCAAGCACCGATATTGGCCCGGAGAAATTTATGGAGCAGAATTATGGAAATGGTTAGAAAGTAGGAAGGATTGGGGAGCAAGGGAAGAAGAGAAACTTGAAGGCGAGAGGCAGTGCTAAGAGATTTGCCTCACTTTGGACAATCACACGTCATGCTGCCAAAACTCGAGAGTCTGAGAACATCACGGCTTTTTCTTCTCGTCCACCACAGCACTTCCAATTGGCATCCAAGCTGGCCTCGCCGCTGATATCAGGGGCGCGACTCGTTCCCTGCTCAAAACCTGTCTCCTTGTGGATATCCGCCCGCTGCTACACTATTCGGAAACTTCGGACCAAGGCGGGTGACGACTCTTCACTGTAGGCTGCGAGAGCGCTATGTTTCTCAAACCCAATTGCCTCACCAGGCGAGACGTTACAGAGATCCGCCGAAGCAGCTACCTTTTGGTTATCCACGTCCCCCCCATCGAATCTCTACATTGAATCCCTCTCTCCTTGCCGCCGACGACTACCTCAATCTCTCGCTCCGGACAAGGATTACCATACGCTTTCCTAAATCCTGGGGTAATTCTAAAGGAATATTTGTATATGAAAATTCTAGACGAGGGGCCACTCCATTCCCAATTCAATGTACGGCACGCCCTTACTAGTCGGGGCGTCGGGGTTGGGACATAAAATAAAACCACAGAAAGGCTCTATTTGACCAGGGGAACAATCCTGTGGTTCCAGATTTTCAATAACTAATCTCAATAAAAAGTTTTTATCACATTTTTTGAAAAGTGCAGGAAACATCATTCCCATTCCAACGCGACAACTTTGTATTTTTTTTTCTCGATTTCGCGCTACCATATAAGGAAACCCTAACCCTAAACGCGATCACGTACCTGATCTCAGCGCGTGATGCCCTACCATCTCCTCCCCCTTTTTTGCGTTGGTCTGGACTGTTCTTAGGGTGTTCCAACGTGATTTGTGGAACATCATTTCCAGAAAAGAAAATGTAGTTGAACCCAAGGATCTATGCTTTTTTTTTTGACTGTCAAGGATGTAAGGTCACCCACTAAAATCATTGAAAACCGATTATAACTGTCTTCAATGCCTCAGGTTCATCTACATATGAGAGACTTAGAGTATATCTTATGACAGGATGTGCTGGGAGGCACTGGTTGAGCAATTCAAGTTTTTCAGTGAAAAAATTGGTGAAAAATATCCAAGATTTTACAGAAGTTTTTCACTGAAAAAGTAGGTGAAATTTTTAAAACTTTTTCAGCACTTTTTGACTTGTTTCAAAAATTTCACCTTAAAAATGAAAAAGTAGTGAAAACATTCTAGGTTTTTCACTTATGGTTTCAGTGAGAAAAGTGTGAAAAATAATGGACATTTTTCACCAATTTTTTCACCGAAAAACTTGAAATGTTCAACCAGTGAGGATTCTGACACTCCAAACCTACGAGAGGTCTCTTTGGAAAGAAAATATCTGTCTGGCCCATTCAAGCCCCAAAACCAGACATTTTATTTTTGAGATCCGAAATTTCGCGCTTTCCCACGTTACTGTAACATCACACTAACGCTACACGTGACTCAATGAATGTGTTTGTCGCCTACCTTAACAGGGCTACTATTACCCCTGAGCTCATTTTATTTCGGCTCATTCAACAATTTCCCGACAACTTTTCTCGCACTACTCGCCTCACCGTTGTCGGGGAGGCGCTGTATTTCCTGGACTTCAAGGACCTATTTCGAGCCTATGGAGATCACGAATACTACTTTCCATGGGCCGGTACGCCAAGCCCTCTCCCATGCTGCCCATAACTCGCTGAATTCCCAGGTTCCGCACTTGCCCGCTTTGAGCCCTCGGTCAGTCCCAAGTACGCCGGCCATCGTGTCGTCCACCTACGCATCACCCAGATCGTCGACCCCGTCCCGCGCAATATAGAGGACTACAAAGAGCGGACCGTGAAGCCCAAAGAGGAGCAGTTGCTCACCGTTTCCTTCCGGCGTGGTGCACCCGAACCCTGAGCGTATGACATTGATCGCAAGAACACACTCCCCGCTGCCGCCCTCCGGGTCCTCTGGGAAAATCCCCGCATACCGTAGGATCACAATGTACCTTTCTGTCGGGGACTTTCGCTATGAATTATGATCCACAGCCCGGTCGCAGGACTCCCGGTTGTTACCCCAATTCGCGCTCGATGTGCGGTGTCGAAACTTGATGCCTGCCATCGAAAGTTCAACCCGAGTTAGAGACAATTAATTCCGGTCACATAGACTTCAGCTTTTCTTCATCTCAGTTCAAGGTTGGAGGCCATTGCTCTGAAGACTGAATGTGACTTCTTCGCATCTCTCCCTCGGACTCGTGTGTCTTCCTTCCATTTCTTCTCATGAATGGCTCCCCCGTTGGTTAATTGAAGTACCGGTTGCTTCCGATGGGTGGCTGTGATTCCTCGCACAAGTCTGGGCATTTAGGGCCCACCGCAGTACATGTTGTCACTGAGTGAGAGGAGTAGGATCCAGGCTGCGGATCGGTGTAGATCATCCTTTCCTGTTGTCTGGCCCCTGCCAAATTTCTTATAATCATGAGGTCAGCGTGGGTTCAAAGTCCCACTGCTGGCATAGAGTACTTGATTATGGTTTTTTTTTGGCCTTTCTGGCGCGGTGTTAATCTCATTTGCTGATTACTTCACAGGCACGAGGCCCGCCTTTTATTTGTGCCAGACGGTTATATCGCTTGTGTTGGGTACTCGGCAACTCCCGATCATGATTGCCGATGTGCAACCTCAAGGTTTGGGTCGGTTTCTCTAGCTGGAAGCACGAAAACATCAGGGTGGACATGTAGGAGTTAAACTCATGACATTGCAGTCCTAATCCAGATTTTATTAGGGTCAAAAGGCAAGCTAAAGTTTAAATTACCACCCTACCCGTCGAGACGGCCGCGACGGCCGTCCCATCGCCCGTCCCGTCCCGTCAAGGCTTCGGGAAGAAAAAAAACGGCCGTCGAATTGACGGCCGTTGCCGTCACAGCAACGGGTGGCAGCCCTAAGTGTGACATTTGGGGCATCGATTGCAGTTTTACCGGCATTTTTCCGATGACCATTAGCTTTTTTACTGATCCTGCATCGCAAAATGTGATGCATCTAAGGTTACTGAGTCAGTACGAGCATTTTGCGCCGCTCGGGCGTCAATCTTATCTTGACGGCATCACATCAGCATCACATCAGCGCCGAACATCAGGAAAATGTAATTTGTATGGCTGTGGCTGGCGGTGAGCTGGGACAGCTGGCCCATCTGGGGCAGCTGGCAGCCCCATCACCAGCTCACGCCATCGTTCTGAAATCACCAGGTCCGCCATTTTTGGTCGGACTGCCAGAATTTCTTTGCCTAATTCAGCCTACCAAGAGAATGAAAATGATCCTCGACAATGGGAGCTCAGGTTTAAAATGTAATCTCATTAACATGATGGTCTATGTAATTATTTACACAGAAGGATTTGAACACATAGAGAGAATAAATATGGTGAAAAACAATCCTAGGATAAATATCCAAAACTGAGGTATGGTGCGGGTTAGCCTGAGGACCAGTAAGCCATTGGGCTGACTGTGAGCTCAGAATCAGCTCTCAACTGAATGCTCAGTCTTTTTCCAGTCTGGTTTCATGAAATTCCGGATAAGTCGTTCAAACTCCGCTCGGCTGATTGCAGTGCCTACTCGCTAAACCTCGCTTCCGTGAGTTCGCCGATCAGCACCAGAAACAATACCAACTGTCAATGAACCAACACATCACCTTTCTTCCTTTCCCGTCATCTTCTCTCCTTCAATTCCCCCCATTTCTGACCTTCTTGTCCTCCACCGACCTTTCCTTTTCGTCAACGAGTCAAACAGTTGTCATGTCTCTTGTAGGTCTTCAGCCTCTGCCTTCCTGCCTTCCGGCTTGCTAATTTTCGTTGTAGTCATCCTAACTGCGCAAATGCCTTCCATCCAGAGCCGTGTTTTTGTATGTGGGCTCCTTAATCGTACCCTGCCATGACTGAGTAGACTTTCTTCCAGTTCCCGTGACCTTTGTGCGCAGATATTGCCTCTGCCCCCAAGCATGGTGACGATGACGCGCAGCGCGCAGTACTGCACGTGAAATTGAGATGCTTAGTAAGCTGACTCTTGCGAGACCAAACCAACCAAACTAACTCCCAAAATCACACAACAAATCCACACTTCCAACGTGGCAAGTTCGGGGTTCCAACCAAGTATTAGGTTGCTGCAATTTGGTTCAATACAATTTATGTAGCGGACTTTGTGCTAATTCGGCAATACGGACTTTGTCCTGACCGTTCTAGGTGCTTTGACACGATCCAAAGGCGTCGGAAAGGTTGGGTTTACAACTAGGGTTGGTGGAGTTAACTCCAGAGTGGTTTGTTTATGTCCTTAGGACCGCTGACGCTGAGATTCCGATGTTTACTATGTTATAGCTAAAGGTGACTGTGAAGTCCCTAGAGCCCGCTGACGCTGTCGATGTACGCTGTAATAATCCGCTGTTCACTGCAATAACCCTCTATCCAATTCTCTTATCTCTGATGCATGCAACAAGTGGTTTATTCCCAACTCAACACTTTCTCCGTAAACAAAGAGATACACAAGCAGAAAGACAATAATATATTTCTCTGAGGTATTCCGAGCGTATTCAAGGCGTTCCCACTGGCGTAGTCGTCTCCTAGACAGTCCTAGCAGTGAGAAAGAGGTGAATAAACTCTCCAACAAGCCAAATATCCGATAAATCCCAATATAATCAATTCAACTCCTTCCCGAGTTCTACTACACTGACAAGCAAGCTGCTTGGTCCCAAAGGCAACCAGTATAAACTGATTATCAGTGGGGCAGGATTCAGTACTCTACAACGAAGATATCTACTCTATTTATACAAACCCGCAAGTCTCAATTAGGAAATTACAGGAACAACAATAACACGGACAATTCATGCCCTAGGACCAGGGTTGTGGAGCTTTCCACAGTATTTAGCCCAGAAAGCCACCTATAAACAGTCAGTTTCAAATAGATTAGTATATTTCTGGCACAATTGCATGCCCAGACTGCCTTACTCATCCTGCTGAGCGGAGTAATGATATCCCCGTGCCCTAGCCCTGGTCTAGACCTGATCCAACACTGCCTCATCTCTGTTCCTGGGCCAACATGCAGTACCCTCTGTCTGTTCCCATCACTCTTTAATCAAATAACGATTGAGCTCGATCATAGAAGCCCTCTGCCCGCTGTCAAGCGTGGGATCCCACCGATCACCCGGCCCAGTGAGTCATCGGCTTTTACCGGTTTCATCTGTGATCTGCCTGCCGCTAGCTCTATTGCCTTCAAGTGACCATTGATAGTAGTAAATCCTTATGTAAGAACCTGCCGCTCCTTTGTACTTGTGCCCGCATGTGACAGAGTATGTCACAATTGAACCCTATGCGCCCGCAACTGCCTCAACACTGTTATTGACTTAATTTAGCCTGCCACCAATGCTCCCTGGCCTTGCTCATAGTCTAGATGGATGGTATGTGGTACCCTTGTTCGGAATACATGCAGATAAACCCCAATTCGGTCATAGAATGGTTGAGTAGGTCTTTAGCTAAAGCTTCCGTGCTCTCTTGGAATCCAACCCATAGTGGTATCATCATCAAATCAGAGCTCTTCTACTTCTGCACATGCGTAGCTTCCTAGCTAGCTGCTCGGGCATCACACTAGCTCTCATATGGACATATAACGGCCTATAACACAGTACAAGAACACGCAATTAGTGTGTTTTCATGCCTGGTCATTTAGCCAGCTTATCAACGACCGCAACACCACTCACCTGTCATTTATGTACCTCCATCCTCCCCCTCTGTGTTTTCCTGGGCCCTTGCATCACCTCAATTTGTAGGTGTGTTCTGTACCTTTGCTTCTTTTCACACGCTGACATTGTTGCAGTCTTGCAAACACCTTTATCTTCCCCGCGCACAATGGGCCTCGGTGCCGAATTTCAGCACAAGAAGACTGCGGGGGATGACATCTTCGAGTAGTCCTTGGACGGCGGTGATTCGTTGGAGTACTTGGACCCACATTCACGCATTGTCGTTTCCAACGACGAGCCTGCACTATATATCTGTAGTGCTATGTAGACCTCTAACTACATAAAATGAATAATATTTTCGGTGCCATCTATACTATTGTGTGATTTTATGGCAACATAATGATGATCTGGCAGCGACTAGCATCCGAAACTGGTGCAAATTCTGGCGCCATCAAAGGAAAGATGGCGCGGATGGCTCCCATAATTTATTCTGGCGCTCGCTATCTTTTTATGGGGCTAGGCCGGATTATGGCATGATGGCAGTGTTGGCAGACCTGGTGCCAGCCCAGCCAGCTCAAATACATTTTGCTGATGAAAGGCACAGCATAGATGACTACTTCCTCTGTTTCTGTTTGGTTTCTGTTCATTCCTACAGCTTGTGGTCTCCGTCTCCGAGCGCTTCTGCCGTCTTGCAACTCAGTCAATACCAGATCGACCTCCTAGCTCGCTGCGTAACCATCCTCCGGC
Organism: Mycena vulgaris; assembly: GCA_029204335.1. NCBI lineage: Eukaryota > Fungi > Basidiomycota > Agaricomycetes > Agaricales > Mycenaceae > Mycena > Mycena vulgaris. The sequence goes on along the minus strand of JARGYA010000768.1, from coordinate 27,980 downwards.
GGCGTTAGATGGTTACCCTCAACACAGCTTTAGCACAGCCGTTCCGAGGTTTTGCCGTGCCCGCGCGCTTGTCAGCAGGGACTCGGCGCCGCACATCTGAGTCAGTTTCTGTGCCGTGTGCTTGCTCCTCTCTCTTTTGCACCACCACTTGCAATGCGCTCAACACGCCAAATCTTCTGGCTTCTCAGCCTCGTTTCTGCAGCTGGGAAACTTGCTTTGAAACTACATGCCTCTCGACGCTTCGGCATAGCTGACATGTGCTGCCCCATGTACTATTTTGGCCCAGCAGAGGAGGGCATGCCGCCGACTTCGTTACGAGGACTAAACTTTGTTTATACTCATTTTTATATTCCTTCGCTCACCCAGAAAGTGTGACATTTGGGGGATCAATTAAATGAAGCTTTCTCCGAGCTTTCTCCGACGTCCATTAGCTTTTGACTGACTTTGATCGCAGAAAATCTGATGTTTCTGCGGTTATGTACTGATTTTTGTGGCTTGATACTGATATAGGTGGTCGATACTGAGTCCAGATACTGAGCGGAGTTTGAATTACTTAAGCACCACTGGACCTCGCGTGAGTTCGAGGCCTTGACGTCGTCATATTATTTTACTTTTTTTCTAGCTTCAAATGGAGCTCAAAAATTCTCTCCAACGTTGGGCGGCGGTGAATGTTGTACAGAGGTATCATCTGCACTGTTTCCCATCCAGAGGTTCTTGATTATGGGTGCAGTATGTAAAATGAGTTTGTATCCTGACTGGCAGGGATGAACAACGGTAATGTTCCACAATGGTGCATAATCCAGGTTACTCACATAAACATGTTGATGAATCCAACACCTGGTATGCCAATTCGAAGTCAAAAATGACCATAGGAGCTCATCTGCACGCAAGGTTGTATGTTTGGCCAGCTATACAGAAAACTGTCCTACAAGCCGATGGCACTGCTGCAGGTTAACCTGACCTCACTAATGTCTTGATAACATGGAACTGTATCTGTGAGAATTTTAGAATGAAGAGGTCGAGTGAAAAACTGGGCAGCTCTGCGCGAAACACATCTTTACGGCGCAATTGGAACTCCGCTCAGTATCGGAAACTCCGCTCGGTATCCGGGACAATAAAATGTGTTGGATCTGGAGCACCTAAAATCTTAGTTATATTAAGGCAGTCATTATACATTCTCAGGACCGCACTCCCTTTATTTCGTAGTTTTACCGTGTGCAGAACAATATTATTCGTGCTTTATTTCAGTATCGCGATGGTGCAAGCGTGAAGCGCTCGCCAAATTAGACCAAAGACCCCTCTTCATGTGCAATATTTTTATATCTTTATGTCTTTATTTTATTATTTTCCCCTACTCCTATCAGTATCGAGCCATTTTTGTGGCATTTTCCACAGGTCCCGTCAAAGCGATCACATCAGGGTCACATCATGTACTGCTCCAACGCAACGCCAACAGGACAATGAATGAAACGTGGCGTTGGCGCATTGCGCGGCGGCGAGATGTTATTTCTCAGTAAGTAATGAGAGGGCACGAGAGGGCAGACTGAAGCCAATACTTCCCACGACCCCCCCCCCCCCCCTCCCCCCTGGAAAAGGAAATTTCATCAGTTGCCATCAATTCATCATATTCCAGTTTTGAGTGTTTCCGTGCAGTGAGGGCTCAAACTGCTGAGGATTCTTACATATCCTGTATCTATGCCTAGTCTATCTTAGAGTTATCATGTCTGTCATCCTCAACACTGAACTCGAAGCTGTTGAATGACTGCTCGGCGATCACCGAATGATCATCGGCTTACCTAACCATATTGCACGATCCAGAGATCAAGCACCTCTTGGGGTCGACACATGTAGAGATAGTACGCCCACGTGAGTAAACAGACACACACCTGTCTACGGGGGGCCTCAACGCAGTGATTGTGCAATAAATCAGGTAAGGTGGGCGACAAACACATTCATCGAGTCACGTGTAGTGTTAGTGTGATGTTACAGTAACGTGGGAAAGCGCGAAATTTCGGATCTCAAAAATAAAATGTCTGGTTTTGGGGCTTGAATGGGCCAGAAAGATATTTTCTTTCCAAAGAGACCTCTCGTAGGTTTGGAGTGTCAGAATCCTCACTGGTTGAACATTTCAAGTTTTTCGGTGAAAAAATTGGTGAAAAATGTCCATTATTTTTCACACTTTTCTCACTGAAACCATAAGTGAAAAACCTAGAATGTTTTCACTACTTTTTCATTTTTAAGGTGAAAATTTTGAAACAAGTCAAAAAGTGCTGAAAAAGTTTTAAAAATTTCACCTACTTTTTCAGTGAAAAACTTCTGCAAAATCTTGGATATTTTTCACCAATTTTTTCACTGAAAAACTTGAATTGCTCAACCAGTGCCTCCCAGCACATCCTGTCATAAGATATACTCTAAGTCTCTCATATGTAGATGAACCTGAGGCATTGAAGACAGTTATAATCGGTTTTCGATGATTTTAGTGGGTGACCTTACATCCTCGACAGTCAAAAAAAAAGCATAGATCCTTGGGTTCAACTACATTTTCTTTTCTGGAAATGATGTTCCACAAATCACGTTGGAACACCCTAAGAACAGTCCAGACCAACACGAAAAAGGGGGAGGAAATGGTAGGGCATCACGCGCTGAGATCAGGTACGTGATCGCGTTTAGGGTTAGGGTTTCCTTATATTGTAGCGCGAAATCGAGAAAAAAAATACAAAGTTGTCGCGTTGGAATGGGAATGATGTTTCCTGCACTTTTCAAAAAATGTGATAAAAACTTTTTATTGAGATTAGTTATTGAAAATCTGGAACCACAGGATTGTTCCCCTGGTCAAATAGAGCCTTTCTGTGGTTTTATTTTATGTCCCCACCCCGACGGCCCCGACTAGTAAGGGCGGGAAGGCGGTGTCACGCTGTGACACACGTGATTCGATGGATGCGAATGTCGCCTACCTTAGCCCTCTTTGATCTTGCCTTCCTTCTTCATATTTTTTTGTTGATATCTTATGTCCCTTACATTAGGGTCGTTCACAGTAGCCCTTTTTCACTCCCTTTTTCCCTCCCCTTTTCTGCTCCTTTTTTCCAGACCAAAGCTTCTAGTGCAAACAGTCCATGAAAATAATATTAGTGTTGGATTAGACCTTGACCTGAGTGCCCAAAGTGTTCTCAGATGTCCTAGCCTTCCAGCTCTGCATGAAACATACAGCATTGAGAAAAGGAACGAAAAGAGGGAGCCAAAAAGGGCAGGAAAAGGGAGCTTCCGAGGGGGGGTTTCACAGTAGCCCTTTTTTCTTCCCTTTTTGGCTCTCTTTTTGTTGTGTTTTTGTCCCCTGCCGCGTTTGGGTCCCCAATTTTTTCCCTTTTCAACCCTTTTTACATGTCTAAATTGAAAAGACAAAAAAACCCGGCCAAAAACAGACCAGTCTCAAAAAGTGCAGAAAAAGGGAGCAAAAAAGGGCTACTGTGAACTACCCTATTGACAATGTTAAAATTAATTCCAGCTTCTGAGGTGGATCAAGGCACTAGGTAACAAGTCCTCGTACCTGCCATGCATAGTAATGGCCCCGCAGCCCAAGTATATTTCCGGTACTACAGCCGCCATTGCAGCATCCATTCTGGCTTTCATCGTGGAAGGGGGCATGCTGGGCAATCAAGACACAAGAGAGGAAAATTACCGCAACACTAGTTTCACTGTGGAATGATCAGCCGAAGATGGAATGAAAATAAGTCCCAAGTGTGTGTGACATGCAGAATCAGACCATTTGATGTCAAGTGTGTTTGGAGTGTACTCACGTATGCTAATTGCCTAACTTGAAGGCTAATAATAAAAGGAAACTGAGAGGTATGGTGCAAGACCTTAGACCAGCAAGAAAGAGCGGGGATTTTCATGTAAAAGGAATTCCAGTAATACAAGAGAAGTGCGGGCAAAGGGGGAAAGGTGTGGTGAACAGTTAGGAGGAGGAGTCCTGGCGGCAGGACAGGGAAGAAAGGTGTGCCTGGACATGTGCTAGTAGTGCACCAGCTTATTTCTGCCATGATGCTTGTCTGCAGATAATGCCAGTCTGCACAGTACATGTGTTCTATGTATAGGGCAGGTATTTTTTAGCCTACATAAGCTACCATGTTCTACATAGTAAACTGGCAGTTCCAATTGTGGAACCGCGTCAGTATAATTTACCTCCTCCTCCTCCTCCTCCAAGCACCTCCTGTGCACTGTTATTGAAGGCCCCGGGAACCTCCCATGAAGGTAACTTCGGAAAAACCCTCCAAAATGGCCTCAAATCCCCAAACTTGTTCGCGTTTTGGCACTTCAAATCCCCTAAAACAGAGAAGGTTAGCACCAACTGCTTGCGTGTCGTAGCAATAAAATTGACTTATTTTCGGCCGATGTTTTTTATTATTATTATTTTCGGCTAGTTTTTTCGCCCCCAGCGTAGTTAAGTAGCTTCAAGATCTTCTGAACGTCGGCCGGAACTGGAGCATCGCAAATGGTAGCAAACAAGTAGCAGGTCAAAGTGATATCAACTTGAAATCTGCCTCAAATCTAGTCTCTTGACAGACGCTACTTATAACGATCCTCACGCTCGTTCCTCGCTAGTTATAGTCTGTTAGTTACCGTGTCTGATAAGCGGCGTCCTGCATTATGTAATGATGGAGGATGCAAGACCAAACAACTCATTTATTTCACGTGTCTGTGAGCCATCTTGCGTAGTTCGACGTGATTATTGACTAGATTTGAGCTCACGAGCTTATAATGCATTCCCGACATTTTTTTGGGGATCATAACTACATTTTATAAGAATTGTTGCGCTGATTTCGCAGCAGAACGTAGCTTTCTTCATTTCACCCATTTCCTTGGGGAAAAACCACGGATGGCATACTGAGATCCAAAGATCGAGTCTGAAGTTGATTCGATGGCTGGACTGCATTATATCGCGGTCAACGCGTCATTGGATGGTGCACGTGCTTTCCCAAAACAGATGCTTATATAATAACGCAGGACGCCACTTGTGATGGCGCGGTAACTAAAGGACTACCTCAAATCCGCTAAATCTGTAGTCAAAAATCGCAGAATTTTCGCCTCGAATCCCCCAACTTCGGAGTTACCCGTAGGGGAGCTTCCCGGGGCCTGTTCTCGATCTTGATGTCCCTCTTCTGGCATCACCTTCGTTGCGGAGATCGACATGGCACTCGACACCAGTCCCCCCATAACCCTCTGCCCAGAAATGCGGCGACGGTGTACGTACAGAGCGTCGTAAGTCGGAGACCAGGCAACCCGGGGAAGGTGGATAAAAATACTCGATGTCAATGCGGGCACGTAGGGTGATGCGGGCGGAACTAGTAGAGAGGTAGAGGAAAGTGTGGTACCGCCTATTTCATTTGCGCGCGCGTCATCCGGGTTTATGACTGAAGCAGGGAATAAAGCGGGTAGGGCTGACGAGCAGCACAGCCCTTGTCCATCAATTTGTGAAAGGCTTGATATATTGCCAAATTGGTCGAGGAGAGAAAGAGAGAGAGAGAACAAAAACTCCAATGAGGCAAGGAGTTCTGAAGGACCATATATCCCTGAATCTGGCACTGGTTGAGCAATTCAAGTTTTTCGGTGAAAAATTTGGTGAAAAATATCCACAATTTTACAGAAGTTTTTCATTGAAAAAGTAGGTGAAATTTTTGAAACTTTGTCAGCACTTTTTGACTTGTTTCAAAATTTTCACCTTAAAAATGAAAAAGTAGTGAAAACATTCTAAGTTTTTCACTTATGGTTTCAGTGAAAAAAGTGAAAAATAATGGACATTTTTCACCAATTTTTTCACTGAAAAACTTGAAATGTTCAACCAGTGTGGATGCATAAAAGTTTTTATGTGAAAGAATCAGGATTCACCTCGGGCCGGTGGCCCAAAACTCGCTCAGCCGGCACATACGCGCCGACCAGCTCGCATTGGGCCCTGTCACCGGCAGTCTCAACACGTAAGTTGAAGTTGCTTGGAAAATTCAATTTTGTGTGTCGGTCATACACATCTGCGTGGTGAAGGACTTTTCAAAATATCGATTCCTTCATGCACATTACTAGCTCGTAAGCATTGTATTTTATTCCAATCACCAGATGCCCCTTGCCTCCAGATTTCGGGCCATCTCAAGAGCCTCGGGAAGATACAGATGCTCGATGCAAAGCTGGACAGGCTTTTGGGGGTGAAAAAAGACGCGCAGCGGAAAATCATTGCTATTCAGTTGATTAACACCGTTATTGAAGTTGGAGGGCGAGAAAGATGCTGCATTAACGGAGAATTACAAGCCAGCCACGGCCTTTAATCGGGAATAGCAGAAGCCTCTCGCAAACGCACGGGGATTCATTCGCACATTAGTAAGTACTTATAAAATATCTCGTCAGGAACAAATATATCTAAGAAGGGGAGAATTATGCCAACTGGACAGAACGTAAGAAACAAGGGGAGGAATACAACGTTGGACAGAATAAATGAAAGGGGAACAGGAACGGTTGCCTTGATATGCTAGGCGGCGGCGGCGATGACAGTGAGCGACCGACTCGAGCTCCATAACACATGCTGGTACAGCCGTAACGGTGTAGCATAAAACCTTGACTTAGAATGAGGAAATAAAAAAAATCAGCAAATGGGAGTCCAATGCACAGCTCGGTACGTACCTGCGTCTCTCGCAGGTGTGGTCGTCCAGGAGGGACAGGGTTTGGGAAGAAGAGCTGCAATTACATTTTCAAGGCGTCGAGACAGATGTGAGACCGGAGGGATAACTCGGAGGAAAGGGTTCAGGGTGACGTCATGCTATGCGAGCCGTCGTGCAAAGGACGATCGATACAAGGTAAAAAACGTAGTAAATGCTGAAATGTCGCCGAGAACAAATAACACGAGTACATAGATACTGGGGCCACAGCGAAGGTGCGAAGAGTCGCCTGTGATCCATTAGGAGAGCGCAAATCCCGGCCGACGCCGCCAAAGGTGGCCCGCGCATCAGTGCAGGAAGCGCTCCCATTCGGTTTCGCGGACTGTCGTTGAAACCTCGACCCACCGAACGCGCATCGTCCCCCTAGTAGGCAAGAACCCGTCGCTCTCCGCACTACCACCAGAGTGAGGGCGACGCGCGGGTCCGTGCATTCCGAGTCCGAAGCCGGTGCTGTGCCAGACGAGAAGGGCGTGGCCCAGCGCCGGCCGCGGCACAATGCAATGATGAGATACATCGCCTCGTGGTGGAGAAAAGTCCGACGTTACTGGCCCATCATGCGCTGTGTATAGCGAAGCTGGCGCAGGCTTGCACCATGGTAAGAGGTCGAAGCTCAGAGGCAAGCTCGGTCAGCTCTGGCACTAGGGCGCGGTAGTCGTAAACAAGACTCGGTCGCACTCTGCCGTGCGGCCTAGACGAGATAATAGCACGCGATTTCGAGAGTGTCGAGGGCGGGGATGAGGAAGAGCGGTGTGAGGAGCTACGGAGCGGCGAAGGAACGCGCAGCCGGTGTGCTTCGCGCTGTTGCAGCAGTTCCCGCCGAAGGTGGGCAAGAGTTCGGGCTGTGATTCACGGAGAGGAACAGGGAACCTGCCCGCTTGCGCTCGTGGACGAGAGCCGTAGAACCCGCTACATTCCACAGCCCTGTGTAACGATGTAGGGCTAAAGACGGACGAGAAGGCGGGCGTCGAAACCCAAGCCGTCTGGGCGAGTAACGCGCGTCCGACCCACCCATCGCGAGCTATATACGACTCGGATGAAAGACGGACAACGAGCCGCGGTGAAGAGTTTGGCCGGCGCAGCTGGCTCATAGAGATGACGTGTCACGGAGTCGCGGGGGATGAAGCTCGGAACGGGCGCCACAGTCGCAGTCGCTGTAGCGGGCGGGATGCTGCAGTCGGCCAGGGGATTGTACAGTTCTCCGCCAAGGTATCGAGAGCCGCGCGCACGATGAAGGCAATGCGGAGCAAGCCTCCCGTAGTCGAGAGGTGGTCGTCGTGGTCAAGATCAGGGCGTAGGGCGCACAGCTGGTTCTACCCCGCGGATGGGAATGCCGCCGCGGGGGAGCGCGCGGGTGCGTCAACAGAAAAGGCCGGGATGAGGACGACGCGCAGGGGAGCGGAAAGCCGCGTTGCAGGCGGATGTCGCTGTCGCTTGGGAGCGGGATTTGGCTATCCCTGCCCATGCTGAACGCGGATGACGCGTGGCGGTCGAGGGGAACCCGGGAATAAGGACGACGCGCGGGGCCCCACAGTTTGTATGCGGATGGTCCTCCACACCGCCGGATCCGAAAGCTGCACCACGGGAACGAGGACAGCGCGTCGTGAATGGGATCTTTGTTGTCGCCGCCAACGCTGAGCGCGACCGAGGGTGAAGTCTTGAGGATGATGCATAGCGGAAGGTCCTGCCGTCACCGCGCGGGGCCGTCGGCAGCTCCTTGAAGGTGGAGGGATCCGGCTGCCAACGCCCTAACAGGCACGACGATCACTGCGGGAATTGCTGGCTTAGTACGCCCAGATGAAGAGGACGCGCAGCGAACACGATCCTGGAGTCTCCACGTGTCTTGGCCGACATGAGCCCGGAAGGACTCGTAGAAGCAAGGGGTGCTGGGGTATGGTCTGAGGACGAGCCGCGGGGGAAACCCCTGCCCTCAGGGACACGAGGTCGGAAGAAAGTATGTCCCGCCCGAATGAAGCGGACGCACCGCAAGCAGGATGTCGCCTGCAGTCACCGGCAGCCCGCGGACTCGATTACTGGGACGGGTGTAGGCCCGGGCGAGGAAGAGCCGCGGGCAACGTACAACACACACCCCCGCGCCTGCTTGTGGATAGGAGCCCGGATCCGTCGAGCTCTCTACCGCTAGGACCAAGAGGGCGGGCTCTGACAGTAGTCGGCAGACAGCGGGTGGCGACCTGCAGTCGCCGCTTATGGAGATGACGTCCAGACTCCCCAGAAAGAGCATGAGGAAGAAGTCCCTGATGGCGTACTGGGCGACGGGAAGCTGCGTTCACAATCAGCTTCATGCTACGGGAGGAAGGAAATGAGGACGTACAGGTGCGAGTGTCCTTACCGCCGTCGAGCTCCTGTGCGAGGACGGAGGGGCGAGTCCATCTTTCTGCAGAACGATGTGAGGAAGCTCTTAACGTCGGCTCTGAGGTACTATACGCTTTTCAGGTCGTCTCGCACGACGTGAGTGATGAAGCACCGTGCCGATGCTCAGGGGAGTCGTGGCGGAGGTGGGATCCAGACCGGATGCATGCTGAGACGGAGATTAGAACAAGCCCAAGAGAAAGCAGGCCATGCATACCGAATTGCTCGATGAAGCGCAGCCGCGATGCTCTTGGGGAGTCGATGGCGTATACTAAGGGACTGAGGGTATCCTGGAACGGGAGTTAGTTAGAGGAACGAGGTGAAGAAGTAGAATGCACACCGGGAGTGAGCGGGAGGGTTGGCCTCGGGCGGGAGTTGCTGACGGCCGTGGTGGTGAATGAAGGAGGAGCAGAATGAGACGACACCCAGCGAGTGGGTGGCAGTCGAAGAGTGTGGTCTTGTCGAAGACCTCGAAAGCCCCGCAACCAGCGGCGAGATCCCCTGAGGTCGCTGTCCTCGGATGCGAGGAGTCGCGGGGGGATGCAGCGTGGCTCATACGAAGCAAGGCGGGCTGCGAAGCCCTGCCGCTGAGGCGCGAGGGTTTGGTGCCATTGACTCTCCAGCAGTGCAGCTCCGCATGTCATTGGGATCGCACACACGAGTCATCCGCATTATCGTCGTAAAAAGTAACATGGCTCTTGCGCTTTCATCCCCGAGCGCCATCGAAAATGTAGCAAACGACGTTTCCAAGCTATTTCGGTCGTTATCTGGGCGTACCGGAGGGCTCATGGAGATCAACAAGCACCTGCGCTGCTAGGGACGTCGCTGAATGAGTCGCCGCTTGAGGCTTGGTTGCGGACAGATGACAGAGGAAGATGCCCACTAACTTTAGGTAGTGGGTCCTGAAGCGCCCTAAAGTCATAGAGCGTCTGCCAAATTGGTATTTTTCGCTCCTCCGAACGAGTCCCCCAGTGGCCGTTTCTTTTCTCTTTTCTTTTCCAAAGTTATTTGTTGATGTATGCTTACACCTTCTGATCCGACTTGTCACCGAAGGCAAATAAACTCCTATCAAACTCCCAGGTAGAGAATTTTCTGCTTCCCTTTAATTCTTGTTGCAACTCTACTGCGCAGATAATCTATAAATGAGTCCCAAGCGAAGATCGGTGAATATCTTGGCATCGACATGTTTCTAGCACAATCTGAGTGCATCATCCGATGTGAATCCTTCCTTCGATGCGGTCTAGCAATTTGGTTTATGTGAAATGGCTCATTCGTCGATGAACGGCATAATCCTTTCAAGTGTCTGAGTTATAGGTAACACATCAAATGCTGATTGCCGACCCCGTACCAGAGTCCCGGCACATCGGAAGACCTCCAGACTTGACACGCAAGTTCGAATGCATCATATGGAGTGCTTGCATGCAGTAATGTTCAAGGAAATCTCTGGAAGGTCTTTTTACAAGGCATTTTTCCACAAGTGCAGAAGCCATTCAATTATTGAACACTTTTAGTATGGAAATCTTTGATTTTCGGTTCATTCCGAAAGCACCAGACCATCTACACGCAAAAAAAAATTGTACGAGCACACCTTTCCGTGGTTTGAAAGCCTCCTTCGATGTTTCTTATCTCCCATTTATCTTTGGAATGCATAAAACAGGTGAAAACCGTCAATTTCCTACCATCTGCCAACCTCTTGGGTAATAAATGGGGGAATGGGGCCTCTAACCTGTGAATTATTTTGTCCTAGACTTCAGAACACATCCTGGAGAGTCCATAGAAACAAAAATCTCGAAAAACAGTCCAGACACTGGTTGAGCATTTTGAATTTTTCAGTGAAAATATTGGCGAAAAACTTCTTTTATTTTGCACGCTTTTTTCACTGAAAAAGTACATGAAAAATTTAACAGTTTTTCAGTACTTTACAATTTTATTTCGAAAATTTCACATTGCATTCAAAAAGTCCTGAAAATGTGTTAAAGTTTTCACCTCCTTTTTCAATGAAAAAAAAATGTGAAAAGTTAAGGAGGTTTTTCACCCATATTCTCACTGAAAAACTTGAAATGTTCAACCAGTGAGAAATGATTGAGCAAAACACAAGTGTCCGAGACAAACTCCAAAAATGTATAGGATCTCCTACATTCATCTGTCACTAGTGTAGTATCCAACTGCAGGAACTTGAACTCTTTCAATGTTCACTCAGTTCGACGGTGATAACCAGTTGCCAATCAGTTGCAGGACAATTTTGACAACCCCCATCCCCACAGTTCGGGTCACCTACGCCCAATGCGAGCTGGTTGACGTCTCGACCGAGCGAGTTTTGGGCCTTGACAGATTGAAACATCCTTTGAAAACATGTGAATTCCTTGGTTGAGTTGAATTTGAGGCAGTCAGTCCCTTATGTACAACTGGAGATTGAAACTCACGCTTCCGATTGGGATACCATAGGTGATCTGATTTTTTCTCCGTCTCGTGCATGTTCAGCAAATTTTTAGGTCCGCTATGGAGTGTGGCTCTCAAATCATCAATTAGGATTGATCATGGACCATAAGTTGGCTGGAATGTTGATTCCCCAGTTAGTGGGCTCTGCCGCAAAGCGCGCTACTATTGTTATTCAAAGCTCAGGTTGACAAGCAGGAAACATCACGTGCCAATCGACGCGACGGAAAACGACCAAACACGACCACATCGACGAATAATTGCTGGAACTGATGCATCCGGTGACCGCATGGAGGAGCTGTTCTAAGGAATAAATTTCAACTTCCTTGACTGCTGTGATTATTCAGGGATCTGTCCTTGGTCTATCGCGGATAAGAAACCCGAAACTGTTGATCGACGACATGATCCCGTTGCCACCATGGTGTAGTGAGAGGATAGCGAGAAATTCTAGAACTACGAGCCAGATATTCGACAGCTTCATTATTTGCTACAGTCCAAACTACACATGCGGGATTTGAACAGGGAAGCCGAGGGGCCTAGGGACGGTTAAGGTTGTCGCACTGACGGCTCGCCCTTCTAACTCTAGCTCTACTTCCACTATATTTCGTCGCTGTTGGATGCAGCCTCCGATCAAGCACCGACAAAACTAACTAGTGCGTTCACAAAATTAGAATTCACCCGCAGTAAGATAGATGTACGACTCCTTCGACAAATTTGAACATATAGACGGATGGTACAATATTCACCCGGACAGGTAACCCGTGTGTTGCACGGCACCATAGGATCCTTCGTGGTTTACGAGAATAAAGCCAAAGTGTTTCACGCCCGCATACCAACTGCGGCTGCCACCGGAACCTGGTCCACGCACTCTCGTAGAAATGGACAATCTGCCACAGCAGATTTAACCGTGGGATCGCCAACGGAGATCTTGGTGAAGTAGACTAGTAATCCGGAGCGCGATGCGGAGCCGGCCAGGGAGGAGCGATCTCAGCTCGATATTATTATATCTGACAGTCCTTCATTTACGACGACGAAACCTTCGAGCGAGACGCGGCCAGCGGGCACATGTATCCCAGCAGAAAGCTCAGTACATACATTTGCGAGCCTCCTACTCAACCGCCTCTTATTTAGAGCCAGTTTGTATAAATTACTCGCCGTTCCGGACATACTGGATTCGGTAACCTCGGATCAAGCGCGAAATTCAAACCCCGCCACCGCCTGTCCTGCGCGCTCATCATCAAAAAGGTAGACTACTCTGAGTGCACGATGTAACACGTTTCACATCCATGATTCTGACAATCCAACAGCAAGTTTTGCATACACTACCCAACGTTTCAAAGCCACCCATTATCCGCAAACTTGGGGATTCAAGTACCGGTGACAGCCAGCGTCTAAAACAGAGAGAGGAATTACATCAAAGATTTCTTACCAGTAGGCGTTTTATTCTCGCTGAGGCTACCCAGGCTCTGCTTTCTCACTCTCGAATGTCAGATGGATCGTTTACACTCTTTCGAATGCGGGGCTCGCGTCACCGCTGATCCAGACGAAGAAGTGCCAATTACGCTGACGAGTACCCGGCATCGGGAACTTTTGAACACCAATGAACCACCGCCGGACTCCGAATATCCATTCATCCAATCCCTAGTGTCCCAGATCCGCCGTCGACTGTCGCGTCACGGCGACAAAATCTCCGTACTTCGTGCTCAACTCGAGCAGCTGGAAAACGAGCACAGCTCCCTCCAAAAAAACCTAGCGCGGAACACCGCCATCCTCTCACCCGCGAGGCGCATGCCCCACGAGGTTCTCTCGGAAATATTTGTCCTGGCGTTACCGTCCCGAAAGGATGCGCTCGAGAGCAATAGGTTCGACGCAAACAACACGCCCTGGACTTTGGGTCGCGTTTGCGGTCAATGGAGATCGGTTGCCCTTTCGTCGCCGGCCCTATGGTCCTTGGTTGTGATAAACCTTAGCGACGTCGTCGGCAGCCCATCCACCGCATATCCGTTGACCATGCTCGACACTCAGCTCCAACGGGCCAGGGGCCTGCAGATCTACTTCACTCCTGCGCCATCTCAATCCTGCCATCAAAGCGCATTGCTTAAGCTGCTCGTGCACCATGCCCATCGTTGGGAGGCGCTTGACCTCCTCCACACGCCAGAAATTCAGCCCATCTTCGCAACTCTGCGCGATTGTATCCCAGTATTGCGCAAATTGCGGATCGAGTGGCTCGATCCCGAGACGGAGGACGACACAGAGCCCCTGCAATTCGATAATCTCGAGTGCTTCCATACAGCTCCCGCGCTGCGGGACGCTTCCTTCGTAATACAGGATCGGGCCCTCTCCGTGCCGCTTCCTGCTCATCAATTGACGCGGTACCAGTTGAATGGCCCGTGGCACCTACACGTGGATATCCTCAGACTCGCAATAAACCTCGTCGAGGCGTGCATTTTTGTCGCCGATGGCAGTGTAATAACGTCCCGCGCAATCCCTGGCGGGGTCCTCGAATTCCGCGATCTCCGGCGTCTCTATGTTTCCGACGCATATATCTTGGACTCCCTCCAGTTACCTGCCTTGCAGGAGCTCGCTTTTGAACATGAACATTCAGACCACAACGACCCGCGGCACATCCTATCGCTCATCGTGCGCTCCTCCTGCGATCTCCGCAGATTGTGTGTCCAGACAATCCCTTCTGCGAGGGAAATCATCGAAATTCTGCAGAACAACCACTCAATTACAGAGCTCGCCATCATTCCTTCCAAACCGGATTCGTCCGCCGAAGCCAATTCCTTGATCTCTGCCTTGTGCTCAGTTGACACCGACGGTATCCCCAGTATCGCTCCCCGCTTGACTGGCATATTTGTCGCCTGCGATGATGATGCGTCCCTCGATTACACTCTGTATCACGGCATGCTCCGGTCGAGGTGGAGACTCGGCTTCGCCCTCACATCTACTGCGTTGTTTACTAAGGGACCGTTATCGCCTGAGTTTCTCCCTGATTTGGATCTTCTGCGCAAAGAAGGCCTCAATCTACGCTTACTGGAGGGAGATGATGTAGTGGACGCCATCAACGAATGGACTTTCTTCAGGTAGCGATACGACGACGCTGGTGATTAGCAGAGTAGGTATATCCAATTCAGATGAAGATCTATATGTGTATCCATATCTTGCTGTCTCCTTTCCAAAAATTCAAGAGATACGACGGGTTTATGTGTGCGGCCCATGCCACACCAACGAGCTTCCTCAAATTCGCCCCAAATTCGGGGTCTGCCTCGTTATATTAAATTCTCCGTTGCCCAGTGTCATGGAACCTTACGGTGAGTTAGCAGAGGCTGATTGCCTTCATTGATCTGGGGCCAACATCGCTTGCCACACGGAGATGGGTATTAAAACGGCGACGAAATGCAGCTCATATTAACGACTCTTGACGAGAGTGGATTCGAATTATAAGATTCACTGGCCCGTCAGGTCTCCAACACTATTCCAAAATCTAACACAAATAATCAACCAAGACGCACCAAAGCAGCAGCGAAAAACACTTACTCGCAGCGCTTCAACAGCGCATCCCCCGTCCTTACCGGCCTCACAACCGGCTCATCTGCCTCCGTCTTGTTGAACAGCATTTCCGTCTGTCCTTTATTCCACGTCTCCCATCGCGGAGTGATGCTCGCGGGATCGACCTTGACGTTGGGGTCGAGGGCGATAGCGAACGCGGTGAAGGACTGCGCGAAGGTGTTGATGAAGGCGGTGTTGTTGAATATGGGGAACGCGAGGTCGGGGACGTCGAGCTCGAGCGATGGGAAGTAGTAGGGGAGGTCTCGGCCGTGCAAGCCCTCTGGGACGGCGAGTTCGCTCTGTGAAGGGTAAGAATGTAAGAATATGGGACATGGGATGAAGATAAAGAAGAGAATCGAACCTTGAACGCCCGGCCGGAAAAGGCGCGGAGGAGGTAGTACGTGGGACAAATTAATATTGCTGCGTCAAGAGTATTAGCGATCCGGTGGCAGAATCAAAAATATGTTGGACAAACATTCGCCATACACGGCCTCAGTCTGTGCCAACGGTGTCCCGACCCCAGCGTACAAAGCGCCAACCTTCTCCGCCTGCGCGGGCCCGAAATTCGGGAACAGATCCAGGGCGTACTGCGTCGCATTGGCTGTGGCCTCAGTGCTTGGGTCGACGAAGATGGTGCCCTCGAACGCGTTCGTCATGGCGAGCAGAGCTTTCTGTAAGTAGGGGAAAATAAATCGCTATCGTCTGTCGCAGTGACGGAGGGGATGAAGGAACATACACCGTTGACCTTCCCTTGCGCAAGAGCCAGTATGGGGCGCTGCGTAATGAACTCGCCGTCCACCACCGGTACCAACGGAACCGCCCCGAAGAACCCGTCGCCGTTTATTTTCACGTTGGCGTTCTCTAGCGCGGTTACATCGGCCGCGCGGAGACAGGCCATCGAATCTTTCGCTCCGGTGCATCTGCTGGAATTATGAGTGCTGTACTCGTTCTTGGAGTTGAATTTCTTACTTCGTCTGCGCCACAACTTCGCTGAAAATTAACTGCCTCGTATTCAAGCCACACCGCTATAATCCAAACACGAAAATTGCCTACCTCCGGAATACGGTCGTTGTAGTGGTACTGCGATGACATAAATGTCGACGCGGTAATTGTCCCCCGGAAGAGCTGGGGCATCGTTCGCCCATCATGTGCGATGACGTGTTGCAATACCGAGCCCGCGCCTGTACCCATGTTCAACAACAATACCAAAACAGATCGGAAGTCGAAACTCACCGGCGGATTCACCCATCAAGGTGACCTGAGAAGGATCTCCCCCGAACTTGGAGATCTGGATATAGGCGTCAATATTTATTGATTCAAGCACGCCTTGAGAGTGAAGTGACTCACATGTCTTTGAACCCATCGGAGCGCGAACTCCTGATCGCCTAACATGCACCCCAGTAAGAATTTTCAATGCGTAGCCATGAAGTAAGAGCCTCACGCAGCCCAGCATTCAGCGCCCCGTCCTTCTTCACTGCTGCGCCCGCGAGGAAGCCTGCATTTAATATCGCATTCAGCATCAACCGCGCATAGTAGAAGTCAACCCCTCACCGAAGAGCCCTAGCCGGTACTGGATAATAACGACCACAACGCCGCGGTTGCTCTGATTTATGAGGTCGCTCCCACGGAACATACTGGACGCGCCGATAACGTACCTATTCAAATGATTCAGTTCGATTTATCAGCAGCATAATTAGTCGGGCGACAGACCCGCCGCCGTGGATATACACAATCGTCGGGAGGGGGCCCGTGGGGGCACCTGCTGCGTCGCTGGGGTAGTACACACTTATCTTGATGCATAAGAGACAGCTGAGGAGATTTCACAACAAGCCGAACCTGAGGAACAAACAATCTTCCGACGTCCCAACCTCAGCGCGCCTCCTCAGCCGATTCGTCGGTGCACTCCCAAGCGGCGCTTGGAAGCACTGATTCGGCTGTGCGGTGGCCAGCTGCACGCCGGGCACGGGCGGCGGTGCCCGCGGCGCGCGGAAGCGTAGCGCCCCTGCACTTATATCAAATTTCTGCAATTCAGGGAACTTGGCGTGCAAGTACGCACCCGTCGGCGACGCGGCGTATCGGATGCCCAGAAATGTCGTAAGGTTGGTGGACGTGTCGACCGCGCCTTGGTAGCGCGCGTATCCCAGGTCGATTATGGGTGATGAGACCGTCGCGTGGGCGGGGAGTGCGCCGAGGAGGAGCACCCATAGAGCGGGGATTTTTAACGGAATTTGGAATAACATTCCTAGACAGTTCGAGAGCTAGAAGAGAGGGATAGACGAGGTATTGGATGAGATTGGCGTTTTATACCGCAGCAATTACGTTCGGGCCCGCGCTGCTCGCTGCCGATGGACTCAGACTGTCCTCTCGCGTCTTAAAATGGGCGTGGTGCGGCCCGGGCCGTGGTACGCTTCGCTAAATATTAGTAAATCCATCGGAGCCGCATGCCGGCAACTTTGAAATAACAAGAACAAGACCGGGTTGCGAATCGGCAGGATTTTCGAGTCATCGCGATCGTGACGATCGTGATGCAGACAGACACAACTGAAAAACTTCAAACGTTACCGCTTGCCAGTATATGATGCGACCCGTACTAAACTTTACAGTGGAATGCACCATGAGTTTCCGAGTCGGTGGGTGAAGCTGAGACCGACGGAATTGAACGCAACCAGTCGCGCGCGAAGGCATGGCCTAGAAAAAGTCCATCGGAGCCGCATACTGCCCAGTGCCGGCAATCCTAATTCCTCCAACAATTTCGACATATTGCGTGACATGGGACCGCAAATCGGAGTCAGAAGCATTTTCGACTCACCGCCATGGCCAGGACGGCTATCCAGCTTAACCCGATGCGCAATTTCAGATGAGGTCGCAGCGTCAGAGTCCATTTCTTTGAGATCCCATGGTTTGCGCTGACTCGATGAGTTGAGCACGAGTCGGGAGTCCAGTTGGGAGAGTCAAAGCTCGGCACGGAGATCGGGCGATGAGAACGCAACTCAGTGTCGAGCTCCGTGGTACGCGGAGCCGAACAGACCGGAGTCGGAGGCAATCCTGAAACACCTTTGTGAAGTCCTGCAGCGAAGCGGGGGGATGTTCAATGTTCGCTGTTCAATCACTGCCTTGCAAGTCACCGCGCCAGAACTCGTCGATTGAAGATTCAGAACGGTATCGGATATTGGATGAGGACTTCATTAGTATTTCGCGCAGTGAGATTTTGTCGAGGAAAAGTCGAGGCGCGCCAAGGTTCCCATGATCGTCGGCACAGTATCGACTTGAGTCGCGAGCAAAGCCACAGGATCTACAAAAACAACACGTCACACATCCGTCGAAAACAAGTTCGAGTCGAAAATGTCGTCGTCGTCCTTTCGGCCGATCCAGAATTATCTTGATGTCGGCCGTACTGTGGAATCGGGCCGTCGGGATCGGATGTGGGACCGGACATATCGGACATCTCGACTCCTACGAAGCCGGCGGAGAACGAGGAACGGAGAACGAGAAAACTAGCGGAGAATGAGGAATTACCGAGGAATAACGAGGATAATCGAAGAATTACAAAAAATCAACACGAGTCCAAGTCGTACATTCGGTATTTGTTCTCGCCTGTATCTACTACAGTCGAAGCTGTCTTAACCCATAGCTGCCAAAACCCATAATCTGTAAAACCCCATACATTTTGGTGTCCACCGAGTTGGTTCCCACTAAAAAATGGGGGAAAACCCATAACTCTCCCAAACTCCATAACCCATACATTTCTGAGGGTAAAACCCCATACTTTTGATGTAGTTTCAGGGTATTTCAGCATACTTCTTGCATGATTTGGTACAGAATTGGTGATCAACAAATGAAAATACTGGTGGGAACTGAATCTGGGCGATGAGATGGCATTTGGGCAAGAATCGGCCCGATTACTCCACGTTCCAAAACGGGATGCCTTGATGTCCGCTTGGACCAAGATATTCAAAATTTGAGAAAATGCAGCATATGAGCTTTTACTTAGTAAATATATGTATTTCACACTGTCTATGACCCATTCTCCCGCTACTACGACTCACGCACAGGCCCGAGAAGGGGATCGGCTTTTGCCGAGAATTTTCCCACAGCTGCGGCAACCCATACTTCGTGAAAATCCATACATTTGGGGGTCCACCAAGGGGTATGGGTTAAGACAGCTTCAACTGTATACCTGTGATATGTCTGTAGTTTGGTAGCATTTCCAACCTGTTCATCCCCGTTACACTGCACCTTGTGTGCCTTGGACATCGCTCACCCCGGAGTCTCTGCAAGCCCGAACGCCCCTCTGCTAACAGCCAAGAATGTCTTCGGGTGAATTCGAACCACCGGCTTATCATCCTCATCAGGATTCCAAAATTCAAGGCCGCTGATTTTTTCTATATAGTTTATCCCTGCCATGGCCTTCAGGTGGCTCGAACAACCGACTGCCCTCGGCTTCAACACGGCAGATGATTTAAACGTTAGGGGATGAGTAAATTCACGATGTTATTCAACAAAGACGTTGTTCTTCCCAGTTCCGCGCTGCAATGGGCCCGAAAGAAATGAGCGGCTGAGACAAAACAGGAAAGAAAAGGCTCTGATCTAGAAACACGGTTCGTGCGGGTGGGCTCGAAGCACCAGCTTTCCCTAAATCTCACAGCTCTTTGGTTCCACCGGAAGGGGGTGAGTTTTTGATTTTACTCCACGAAGACTTGGGATTGCATTCCTTGAACTGCATGAATCGGCAAACATCCACCTGTCGTCAGGGGTGTTTGTCGAGCAACTCAGATTTCATGATACTTCAACAATAGATTTTTGACAAGGTCGTAGCGGGAAGAAGGAAGACGTATACAAACGGGGGTTTCCATTCCGAACTCGGACGACCCGTGGCTCATGCTTTGCAATTCGCCAATACCAACTTGACATAGTCGGCCATAATCCGATGCGTCTCCTTGGACGGGTGTCTGTTCCCAACACCACATCAGCTATGCTGTAAATAAAAAACAAATACGGAAACACGCACGAGGGAAGCCAATAAAAGGAGTTCAACGGCGTCGCGCACTCGCCTGACAAATCCGTCTGTTGCGCATTCGGGATGCAATTCCCCGAGGTCTTGTACCCAAACGCCGCAAAGCCTGGCGTCGACCCCAGCACGCCGTCCCAGAGCGGCGCAAAGTCCACGAACGCGACATTCAGCCCCTTTGCACGGAGGGTGCTCAGCCCGGCGAACACAGCCTGCTTCCACGCGTCGCCGATGGCCGCATGCGTCCCGAAGCCGTAGTCGTCAACCACGAGGATGTTTTTGGCGTTTGTGGGCGAGGCGGTGAGCTGCTGGATCTGGCTGAGGAGATTGGCGGCGGCTTGGGGGAGGTGGTTTCCGTCCTCTATATCATTGTCAGCGCAGAACCAATGCTCTACATGCAGAGCGCGACGCACTGTTAGTAGCGCTAAAGTCGCTGGTGATAAAGTAAATGTCGTCAACATCTAATATACCAGGATATATTGCAAGGCGTACTTGATTCCGAAGAACACAGCGTAGAGTGTTGTGGTCGGATCCAGGACGTTTTTTTGGCTGAGGAAGAGGGCAGCTACGATCATCCAGACGTTGGGATTTTGCTCAAATCCAAACGCAAGGCCCACCTTGATGCAAGAAATCGGACTGGCCGGCTTTGCTCGGCCAAAGGGTGACATTCACGACTGCGCCAGCGACCTGCGTTGCAATGTTCAGCAGTGTGCGCATAATTTGTGAGAAGGGAGAAGGTTGTGCGCACGGCGTAGTCCTTGATCGTCGCACCGAGGTCGCTTGCGGCGTCCTCAGCCCACACAGGACCGTCCGTAACACGCCCGCCTGCGCGGGGGTTGGTTCCAGTAAGCACGGCCGGCGGCAGGGTGCCGCCATCGCTGCGCCCGCCGGAGGTGTACGAATCCTACTTGCGCGCGCCAACGGTCAGCAATGCATTCAATACATGAAATTTAAAACATACCCCAAAGGCGACCAACGTTTTGATTCCACTCGTTACAATGCCCGCATTCACGTTTGTGAAGGTCCCGCCCAGCTTGCCACAGGTGGGCGTGATAGCCAGGTGGACACCGTCATTTGTCTGCCGCGGCACATTTATGGCCGCGACAACGGATAAGAGTGCAAAAAGTGGGGTCCAAGATTGGTGCAGCATGGTGTGGTCCGAGTGCTCGTTAGGGCTCTACGCCCTTCTTAAATGCAAGCCCCGAAGGCCACCGCTAAGTCACCATGGCCTGGCAGGTGATCGTCGCGGTCCGCAGAAAGTGCCCCGCCGCCGGTCCGAGAGGGTGCTTTTCGGATAAATAGTTTGGAATAACATTCAGACCCAGATGCAAGTCGCCACTGTGAGGATGTGCATTGGCACGAAGGATCGAGGAAAGAGGTACATCAGGAAGCAGAAAAAAAAAATGTCAAAAATACATCGACTGGTGGTCGACTTCACTCTGAGACTATATGCAGAGGAAACTGGTTTGTCCTTCTGAACGCTGACCTTATCCTTATACATTCCTCTGATTGGCTGCGGCTAATTATCGCACGTCGGACCACCCCCCGGATTTTCGTTCCCCCCCCTGCGCGTCGCCCTCGCGATAGCTTTCGATTCACGCTTCCCCCCAAAAAATTCCCGTCAGGCACGCGCTAGAGCGGTCGCATTGCGCTGCCGTAGCCACGGTGGCCTGCATCAGTAAAACTGCATTTTCGTCTTTCACGTCTTTGACGTCTTGGGCAAGACGTGAAAAAGACGAAAGACGAATTTTGGGCCAAGGTGCGGCATCCTTCCAAACTAGCGTCCACTTTCTTGGGAAAAACACGCATCTTAGCAAAGATGCCAAAGATGTATAGCTTTGTCGGTCGACGCTCCAAGATCTTCAAAAGAATAGTTAAAAGACGATTAAACACGATATATTTGGGATATAATGACATAGATTACAAGAAGGGCCTCCGATATCCACAGATGCGCATTGCTCCTGCGCCGAAACCCCGTGCAGCTCTGCTGCGTCCACTCGTGCATACACTGAGCCGGATCATCGTTGCGTCGGGATCCTTGCTGGTGATTGGCGGAGTAGGGGTATGCGATTAAAATCAAGATCCATATGTACAAACTCAGGTGCTGCCCGCCCCAGGAAATTCGGGAATTGGCCACACCGGCAGACGCACCGGCGGCATCTCACGGAGTTTGAATATCATGATGTTATCATGACCCTGTGTTCTTAACTCAAAAGAAGCGAACACCACTCATTAGTTTGTATCTGCTGTTCCATCCCGCCGCGTCCGCCTCTTTCCTCACTCCTCTACGCGACACCCCGACGCGAGCAGAGAAGGAGGGCCTTCGGTCGAGGTATTTATTGGTTGCACAAGAAGAATGTCGTCCTTTAAAAGACTTAAAAACATGCATAAATTTCGTTATCTGATCGAGAGTGAGAGTCTTGAGTAGTTGAGTGCCGCATCTTTCTGGAGCGTAGCGAAGAGCAACAGAAGGACCATGCGAGGTTGTCGCTGTTTGGTCTACCCTACCCTAACTCTGTGATGCGCATATCAAACTCCGCTCAAGCTCGATCATAGCAGGTACGCCGGTGCGCCGGTGTGGCCATTTCCCAAATGCTCTCGCCCGCCCCCTTTCCCATATTGCACTTTCACTTTTCAAAAAGTCGTGAACCAGTTGCTCAAATTCGCAAGTGCCAGACTGTTTCAAGGGAGGGACGACAACTTTAGTAACATAGGCATTTATTTGATGGGTTGATGCCTACTTTTGCACGATTTCGAACGCGTCGCGATGCTCGGCCATCACTGCATCAAATATGTTTAAGCCCCGCTGATTTCGACACCACTCCTGAGTTTCCACCTCAAACCTTAATCCCAATTTGGGAATTTGATCGCGGCACCTTTTCGGCACCCTCATACCACAGACGTTCTGCCAGTGATGTATCATCCACAACTTTGGTTTCTACTGGATACTTGACGGATTGGTTATTGGCGTGCTGAGTGGGGTATTTAGCTGATGTAATTATTTTGTTTGGTCTGAGGTTCAATCCGGGCGCTTGTGGTTATTTCTACTCGCCCGAGCATTCGAGTGTCCTGTTTGGCCAGTTTTAATGAAATTAACTTGTGTAGTTATAAATAATTACTGTACGACCGAGTCACTGAGGCTTCAGAGGACTTCAGTGTACCCTGAGCCGGCTCGGGGGGAAGGTGGGAGGTATTAAAATGTTGATCCTCTTCGCGCACGTGAAAAAACTAGCGTGCGTAACTCCTGTATCATTTTTATTCTCCCTCTGCGACGATGGGTGAACGCTGAGCACTGGGAAACGGTCGAGAATACACTCGTGCAGTCTTGTGCACTCAGGTTATGCCGACATGCCGAACCCTAACCTTTTGCGATCATGCCGTGGTGCCGCGATCAAATTACCAAATTCAGGTTTAAGGTTTGAGGCGGAAACTAAGCGAGTTTTCGACACCACGCAGTGGGCCCCGCGGCGAGCGAAAAGCTCCACGCAGTGGGCCCAGCGGCGAGCGTCAGGCCCCGCGCCAGCGGTCGGGGTCCGGGGTGGAAACCCCGGCCGTCCGGGCCGGCGCCCGAAAGAGATCCCTGAAGTACAGAATAGGCCCCAAAAAGGCGAAGAAATATGATAATAAAATGCGGAAAAAATCGGGCATGAAAGAAACTAAACACCGTTCCCCCCAGCGGAAAGTCCCTGCCGAATGATCTCTAATACGGCACGTCCCATCAAAGTAGGCATCAGAGATCAAAATAGGCATCAACGGGATGCCTATGTTACTATTCCTGTATGTACTCGTTTCAAGGTGCATCGCGCTCCCAGTGCCAAATGACCTGCTATAATTTATTGAATACAGACAGATTGGCTCGCCTTTCGCCCCGACGTATATTCCTCCGGCTTTCCGCCCAGAACTGAACATGAACGCTTGAGCTCGCAGTACTTAGAGGGCACCGCCACCGGGCCGACCCCCGACCTTCGATTCTCTCTTATCATGTCGCAGCAGCCTTTCAAAGCCACAAGTGTAGACGACTGGGCACGCTCGGACTCATACCACAATGCCTTCCTACACGCTCCCGACCCCATTCTCGATGCCGCCCTAAAACACAGCACCGCCAACGGCCTCCCGGAGATAGCCGTCAGCGCCGCGCAGGGCAAGTTCCTCAATCTCCTCGTATCGTCCATAGGCGCGAAGCGAATCCTGGAGGTGGGGACGCTGGGTGGGTACGTCCGCGTCGACGCCTCATAACCCGCGCGATTGCAGTGTGGCTGATCGAATGGAATGAAATCAAGATATTCGACGATCTGGCTGGCGCGGGCGCTCCCCGCTGACGGCGAGCTCATTACGCTCGAAATCAGCGAGACACACGCGAAGGTAAATTGAGGACCTACGAATATTGAATGTCCCGACTTCAAGTCTGCGCTGTCCTAGGTCGCGCAGGAGAACATCGACCGCGCCGGCCTCAGCGCAAAAGTCAAAATAATCGTCGGCCCCGCCCACGCGTCAATGCTCCAGATGCAGCCCGAGCCACTCTTCGACTTTATCTTCATCGACGCAGACAAGCGCGGGAACAAGGATTACTTCGCGGAGGCCAAGCGGCTGGTGCGCAAGGGAGGCGTCATCGTGAGCGCATCGCATCATCATCCGACGCCAGAAGAGGTCAGTGCTGACGAGGAACGCACGTAGATTGTTGACAACGTCGTCCGCTACGGGCTCGTCGCGGACCCAGAATACACTGACGTGAACGTGGAAGGCGTTCGGGCACTTCTAGAGGCGGTCAAGGGGGATACGGAGGTCGAGGCGACCACGATGGGCACCGTCGGCGACAAGGGATACGATGGTTTCATGTATGCCGTCCGGAAGTAAATTATGTAGACGGGCTTTCTCCAAATCGACCCAAGATTTTTACGTCGGGGTCTGCCAGAAATATTTCGGCTTCAAAATAGTTGAGGCAGGATATCGCCATAGTGGACGAGCATAATTGAGATGCATAGTCGAGCAACGCCTAAGCGTGACGAACTGGGATTCAACTGTGCACTGTACGGGGATTAGTATACCGCGTCCATACATTTAAAAATGAGTCGTCGCTTGATCAGTAGATCTCGCGATCTGGAGCGGAGACCAGTCAAATACCAAAGCCAGTGGTTCTGCGAGCAGATAGGCATTGCACTTAAGAATCAAGAGGACAGTGGGGAAGACTATGGGAAGATCGGATGAGCTGAGTCCTGAAAATTCCCAACCTGCCGCACCTAAACCTAATCCGCATGTCCACCCTCTCTCAATTCCTTCAACGCCTTCTCCCTCTTCACCTCAGGCTCAGTCGGCTCCTCACCCTCATCGTGCCCCTCATCCGGCGTAAACGACATCCATTTCCAGCTCCCATCCTCCTGCTTCCCCGCCTCTTCATCCACAAAGTCCTCAAAATCCATATTCGCGATGTCGAGGTTTGTGATCATGATCCACGCCTGCTCGTATGGGATCCGGCACGCGCGGAACTCGTCCGTCAGCCCCTCCTCCCCGCCCCCGTGCTCTTCCTCGCCGGAGTTGTAGTACTGCTCGCACACGAGCGCGGTGGAGGTCTCGAGCCCCTTCTGGTCGATGACGAGCCAGTCGCCCGCGGAGAGCTCCACGGCCTGCAGCGCGTCCTGGTTTGCGCGTACGAAGGTGTTGATCTCCGTCAGCGACATGCCAGCGAAGGCGTTGCCGTTAGCGGGGATCTCGAAGGGCAGGGCCGTCGCCGCGAATGGCGATGCCGCGGGAGTCAGATCCGTGGAGGTGAGGACCATCCACCTGCTGTCGGCGGGGTACGCGGAGTACTCGAAGTCCTGAATGAGGAGGAGGGCGCGGTTGAGAGCCTGGGGATGTTAGTTGTGATTTCATTGTATGCGGAGGGGGGATCATCGATCACCTTTGGAGAGAATCTTTCCGCTGTGATGAAGACCGCCCAGTTGCTCATGGTAGTGGAAGGAAGAGATGTTTGCTCACCGCCACTGATTGATGATCGGTGATACCCTGAAGTCGGTCGAATAGAAAGGCGTACACAGTTCTCAAACTGCAATCGAAATTAAAACTCATCGGTAGTCAGGGGCAAATTCAACAGTGGTCTGCGGTGGGAATTACTAGTTGCGCCTAAAACTAACGGGAGAGAATGAAAATGTGAACCGGTTACTTTAAAATGCACCTCATTTACTGCCTGCAGCCCATCCGTCAGTCTAGAACAACTCTCATCATCAGCGTTTCCCGAGAAGTGATCCTGCCAGGCTTCTAGATGTGAGCAAACGACGGTAGCGAGCGATATGACCGCGAGACGAGTGCAAGACATGTGGTGAAGTGGCCCCGGCTGTTAAAGAGGCCTCGCGCGATGTTAACTGTGAGGGAATTCAAGCCACCCGTCGAGCAGCTCCTAAGATCAATGAGTCGGAGATGACCAGGTCGACGATTGGGATCATGGATGATAGGATCACTGCACCACACCCCAATCGACGCGTCGACCGGCGGCGGTGGGACATGCAATTATCTAGCATAGATAGCCACTGCGTTTGCGGGGTGCCCGGAAACGATCTCATTGCGCGTTGGCGTTGTGGTCTCAAACTCAGCGAAGAAGCCGAAAAATAAGATGAAGAAACTCGTTTGGGGCTTACAGGAACAAAATCATCTACTCTCCGCCCCCGACATAGGCCGCACCTCGGACCCATACAACAATCTCTTCCCCACTCCAGCGCGCGCGTATCCAATGCTCCCAGTCCTGCGAACAGGGAGGCTATCTCCTGGTTCCATCGCGACTGGACCATGGCGCTGAACGGGCGTGGTGTTATCCGTGTCGCAGCAGACGGAGGCGCCATGATTAGAGCAGGCGTTTCGACGAGGCGGACGCTGAGGGTGTGCAGACTGTCGAGCGGGGCTGTTAGGGAATGAGGAGTAGCAATGGCAGGATTGAGACAGACTCTCTTCTGTGTTGTTCCGTCCTGCAAAGGTTCCCGTCAATGTCATGACAAAATGTGGTGGTAAATAAAGCCTACCGCATGTGGATCATGTTTGAGTACCCGTAGTAGAACTGCAGGGCGGGTAAGCGTCGGAAGATACCCGTGAGGAGAGCTTACGCCACCAGCCACCAGGGCACCCGACACCGGGCCTAGCAGAAATGACATGGTGGTCAGAGGAAGGAGTGTTGTTTGCGGATGTGTGGTGACATTGCATAGCCACGGCCGAGAACACGCTCACGTGTCCTGAGAGCATTCGCGCCGCATTTATTAATGCACACGTTTAGGCTCGGTATTGGCGCGGTTTCTTCTCGGAAAATGTGTTGGAAATTGAATTTGTGCTATACTTATCCGCCCCTTGATTTTGGGATTGTATCACCATTACCTTTTTTACCTGAGCCGTGTTGAATCGGGGCTACTTGCGCAGCTATTCATTTACTTGCGCCTGAAAATGTCGAACCGCGAAGATCGCATTGGATCTGTCGTGATACAGACACAGACAATGAATAAAGTAAAATGACATGCGAAATTCGGCGATGCGCTAAAATGTACACAGATACTTATACAGAACAGTCCTTATTTTTCGATCCGCCAACACTCTGATGTTGAGCCCTCTCACGGGTGCAACAGCACCTTCGTATACCCGTCGATGCGCTTGTCGAACTTGATGTACGCGTCCGCGGCGTCGTCGAGCGACACATTGTGCGAGACGACAAAGTTTGGCTTCGCGCGGCCCGAGATGATCAGGTCCCGAAGGTAGCGGTTGTATGCCTACGCCCCTTGCATTAATTAAATGCTCTCCAGTGCTTGATCGGTGACAAACCTTGACGTTGCACTGGCCAGTGCCGATGGACAGGCCCTTCTCGAACAGCTTCCCTGGGGGGAGGTCAGCGTCCGGCCTCGGTCTGTAAAAAAAAAAAATTACCGAACGGGAAGGACATGTATCCTCTG
>JARGYA010000767.1:0-48888 GCA_029204335.1 Mycena vulgaris | reverse complement strand
GTTGCGTTTGCAGACGGCGGGTCGGCGGCTAAAGTCGTAAGCTCGAGGATAGCCTGAACTGGTTGGAGACAAAGGAACGGGCCCTCGTTCCAGAATTTCTCCTTCGTGAAGGCCAGAATGGCGCCGGTCCTTCCAGAGTTAAGGTCAATGGACCGATTTAGAGGTTCCCTATGTAATGTATTCGTATTTATCATCTATTATTCAAACGCAGGTTTCTATCGAACTGGGAAGGCCCCAATATGTTGTATCACGCATGCAGTTGGTTAATGTTGATTTATGTCAAATGCTATGGAACGAAGTCGAATTGAATAATATAGATGCACGCTGCCCGTGGCGCGTAAATGATTCATGTTTTGCCAACCCTCCTCCTCCCCGGATCTCCGCGTCGTGCGGGAAAAAATGATGTGCATGTACGTCTGAGATAACAAGTCAGCATCGAAATTAAGGAGATGGAGGAGAGAACGGACAGTAGATACGCATGCGACGGCTCTCTCAAGAAATTACACAGCTTCCGCTAGAGCCAGTGCTGCTGTCTTCGTTGACGGGAGGGTAGCTCGGTGTCTTCTCTGCAGACGACACAGCTTCCACTGGAGCCCGAGCCACTGTCCTCGTTGACGGGAGGGAGGACAAACGTCCTCAACCTTGGAAGATTACAGTGCAGGTGAAAGCGTCCATGACTCGAGGGATGAGGGAGTGCGTGGAAGCGAGGACGACGGTTAAAGGAGTAGGCTGGCCTGAATATAATCTCTTGGGCTGTCCCTTTTATACACTGCAGTCTGGATGAACGGAACGATGCGCCGATAGGCTCGCATTGTGTGGATGAAAGTCGGTCGCAGAAAGTGCAACGAGGCAACTCGATCGTTCATGAAAGTGAACAAAACAATAAGGTGCTCTCTGTGTGGCCTGCAGAGAAGTTGAGTTGTTGAAAACGCAAACAATAAGAAATCCGGCCCGAGTCCGATATGGTAGGTATGGCCCAGATCAAGACAAAAGAGTTGCGATCGAACGAATGAGGGCATATCACGTCTACAAGGTGCAAAACTCAAGAGTGAAAGTCTGGCGCGGTCAAGGGCGCGGTCCCTCCCAGAATCTTGTCAAGACCAAAACAAAGAAATGGCAGCGGGTACCCCAGCTGCACACAGATGTATAGACGCGTCCTAGCTTAGCATGAACTTGAGGAACGGTGCTAGTGGCACTGAGTAGTGGATGCTAGTGGATGGAGGTAACAATACCGTGGGATTCTCCGGGACAATAAGGCGGTGATGACATCACAGTCCTTCGATCACGATCGTGGACGGATTTGAACCGTGGGAGGCCGTGCCGGGCCACAGACCAAGGAGCCGAGGTCGGGACGCCGCCGTACTCTACACTTCCTTAAAATGCAGCACTCCTGTTCCCACGAGGCTCGCTATCTTAGCGGGCCGGGGTCCCAGTGTAGTTCTGTGCGGAAAAACATGTAAGCGCTCTGGCGTTTTCATTTCTATGGCGCGGTTGTTGACCGGGGCGTATACTGGCGGACGGGTCAGGGATGACGATGGAGACGAATAGACATACCTGTCTCTGATTTTGACTAGTTGAACGTCAATCAGACTCGAGCCAGTCGTTAGTTGAGCTTGGAAGGATTATTAGCAGGGAATTGGGCAACAACCATACGGATAAATACACCTTAATTGTCCAGACATTATAACCGTCGGTGGTCGGCAACCCGTCAGGGCCAGACTTTGGGGTTAACATGATGGATCCGGATACATTTTGGGAGGAGAGTCCGGGCTAATTGTTCGGTTTGGCTTCGCAGCGGTTCTTGTTGGCGACGAGTCACAAAACACGAACGCAGGTCAAATCCATGAACCGTGGAAGGAGGATACACAGCTGTATGAATGAGGGGACAGTGACGAAGATAGCTGGAAGCTGCTGTCCATCACGGTCGACAATATTCCCAGACGAACCTGCCCGTACGAGGCGCTGAAGGACTCCTGAGTTGATAGAAATAGAAGGCCCAACTCGATGATGAAAACCCATATAAAGAGGGGTAAAACAATGAACGGGTATTGATTGACGACTTTGCGCTGTGTTCCCCCTCGACATCTATTCACATGGAGCGCAGCAAAAATATACGTGCAGGAGTCGACCGAGCTGGAAAATCTTGTTGCGTTTCCCCCAAATGATCTTCCGTAGTCGATATATGGCTATTCCCACGTTAGAAAGATAACAGCGAGGAGTATCGCGCCGATCTCCGAAAATGCTACGAAGAACAGGACGAATGGAATGAAGAACAGTGTGACCAGCAGTCATCTGCGATAATTCTGTAACCATAAGTAAATAAGACTCATAGCTGGAGAGAGTATGGTCACCTTATGAATCGCATGCTGCTTGTTAAAAAGGATGTGCAGAAGTTGGCAAGGCTGTGAAAGCAAGGACGGCGACCCAGAGCGGGAACATCAGGATGACGGCGATCCGATTGAGAACCTTGCCTTTGCCGAAAACTCCCTCCAGCCTGGTGTGGTTTCCAATCATGCTGCGCACGACGTACATCAGCAAGTATACGCTGAGAGGCGATGCGGCTAATATCAAATACGTTCAGGAGCTGGGCAAAAAACGAGGATTCCACGTCCGCTGGCGAATACAAGACCAGAATGGCCGATACCAAGGAAGTGAAGTACACTTGATCATGATTATTCCTGGGAACCCAAACCAAGTAAAAACAACAATACGCACTAGAATAGCGCACAGCGGGACTAGCGACGTCTGGATTGGGACAATATCCGAAGGCGTAAGAGTCCCTGGGTGGTTTGTTGCAATAACTGTCCAGATATCGATCATAGTCGGTGATGTTCAAAAAGTCCAGCATCGTCGCTGAAGGAAGGTGGCAAATTGTGCTGGCATTTGTAGCATCACCGAAGCGTATGTCGCGTCGGGGAACTTGGCCAATGGTGCGAGTCCAGTGAACATTTTAGATCTGAGTCAAGGGAATCAGGGAATTTTGCCGGTGGTTGGTTGCCAATCGTTAGGTTAAAGAAGCGACATCAGTATGCACTATAAGCAGTACTTGAGAATGAACATTTTGATTGTTTGGGGCTCTGCTCCCAGACCGGAGTAGTTAGGCCGCAGTGATTAGCGGTGTCAAACTCCTTCCCCGCCAAAAATGCGACAGAAATTTGAAGTAAAATGGCGCACGTAGCGTCGCCAGCAACTTGAGGTACTAAAATCGAATAAGAATCCAGTGGTGCTGAGGAGGGTTGAAGCCTCAAATCAAGGGAAGCGCGACGCTACTAGTTGTTACTGTTGATAAGCGACCCAGGTTGATCATCCGAGTCGCGGGGCGCTCCGCTCTTCCCGTTTCGGCGATTCGACTGAGTTAAATATTGAATGGCGCCAATGATATACCATTGCGCCTGAGGTCAACCGGTACCCGCAGTACGACAAGCGCTTGAAACCTGATCCCAAATTCCATTCTAAAACGCCGGGTGGCTAGCGGGAGACCAGTGACTTGGCTGGTCAGTTCCGTATGGCTCGGAGGGGGTTATAGCGGAGCCTGTCTAGGCCGGACGTAGAGTCGGCGCTGCTGTTTCGGAGAGCCAGATGTTTCCAGAACGAGATCTTTGCACGCAGGTGATGAGGTTGTTGAAGGAACTGAATTCAGAATTGGACGGAATTGGCCGGGCCTGAGTCAACTGACCTCCGGTTTGTTCCGATCTTCTCTTTAGTCCCGACCTCAACTTCGCCTCAACTTGTGCGCAGTGGTGGCGAGCCGCCAGTGGGCGTCACATTTAAACACTCTTTCTTCTTCCGGGCTCTTTTGGACAATCGTTCCACCCAAACTTCACTCAAGTCCTGCTCTCATTTGGGTTTCGTCTTGGATTCGTCGAATCGTCAAGGTCTCGTCGTAGATTCTATTCCGCTGCATTTCCATTTTCTTGTGGTACCGGCGTCGCAGTTGCGTTGCAGCATGGGGCACACATGTTATAAAACCTGAATCCAAATGCGGAAATCGATGGGTGGCCCAGGCTGGCCTCAGACTGCCACTGCATTCTCTTCCCGTTAAGGTAACTCAAGGTGCATTGTCGTTCTGGCATAAAGGCTCGTCCCTGCATGGCCGCGCATTTCGTCGTCAAAGAGCCACTCTTGTTCCAACTGCGATGAAGTTTGCGCCAACTATGGAACCACACGCCCAACCGTCGAAACCCTTGGACGATCATAATGTTCAGGCTTCCCGAGTCCAGGAACCTCCCGTGGAAGCCGAGCTTTTCAAGCTCCTTGAAAAATTCAGTGCCCATCGAACCACTGGCTCGGAGAACTTTGACACTTCTCTGGTGAGAGACTATGTGCTTGACAAAACTGCCGAAACAGTACGTTCTCCAAGTCTAGGGATTACTATTCTCAATTAGCTAACCGTATGTCAGTATCGCTCAGCTGCATTGCTCAAACATGATCGACGCTATGGCGTTGAGCATTACCTGGTCTCACCTCACTCAAAATTTTCTTTCGCAAAATACCCTTCGACCAACAAAACGCCGAGCATTCCGAACCTCATCCCGCTTCCTCTCAACCCATCTTTCGAATCCAAACTATTCGGATGGGATAAGGACGATGCCGACTCTCCCGGAGAGTACGTGCCTCCGCGTCCAACTCCGTGGACTTGTCCCATCACAGATGCCCCGCCCACCATCAATCCTCTCAGTCTCCTCGATGCCACTACTGCGACATCTATGAAACCTACGACCATCCCTTCACCCGCCGAGATTCTCGCTGGCTTCATCGATCCACTTATCTTAGAAGAATCGAGTCGAACGCCTGCTGCCACGGACTTCCTCCCACGACCAACGATAAACCTTCCCTCTCGAGTTCAACAACTCTACGGAGCTCCTCCGCCACTGCTTTCTAACCAGTCTGCGTCGGATTACTCTGCAGCTCCAGGAAGTGGGAGCAAGCGCAAGGCGGCCACTTCTCCGGCCACTCAACCACCCCAAAAGAAAGCCCAACTAGCGGTCCAGCCTCTGAACCCCAGAAACCGGAAGGCTTCTCCCCTCATATGCGGAATAGATCAGTGTACCGAACGCTTCGCCAGTAAACTGAGTTTACAGTGCCACCGAGAGCTACACGTACATTCAAGGTCTTCCTTTCGCTGTACCGGTTGTCCTAGGTTTTTTGCGCAGATAGAGGAACTCAACGCGCATACCTCGCTCAACCCGGGCTGTACGTCGGAAAACGCCTTGCAATTGCTGCAGGCTTTTTATGCTCATCCAGCGGTCGCCGCAATCGACCAGGCAAGCGCAACTCAACAGGACCTGTAAGTGCTCGCTTCAAATGTGGTTTCTGCGCTCATTTTTCTTTCTTCGCAGGATGGCAATGTGGAAGCAGTTTGTGCACGCGGTGACGACACAATACTCATTACGAGTTTGACCGAATTTTACGACGGAGAGCGAGCCTGAGATCTCAATTCAAGATGCAACCCTGTGCGTTGAAATAAGCTGAGAACCGTTCCAATGGGCAGTGAGCTGTATCTTGTAAACGGCATTTATAATGTATTTTTATTGGCATCTGCACATTTTGAGGCATTCAAGCTCTATTACTCAGTGGTATTTCGCAAGTAAAAAAGATCCACTGGCAGAAACACGTTTGTTCAACTTTGAACCAAACCGGCGGCGTCCCGGCTTTTCCCGGTTTTGTTTGGTGCCTGCTGTTTCCGAGTCGCTTTCCTCTGTTGTTTTCATGTCGGTCAACGTTTTCAACAAACTGCCCAGGAGCCCTCGGGCTCCAAGCGGACTAGTTCCCAATGTCTGGCACTTTGATATTCGGTTCATACAAATTCAGCCGCCCAGTCATATGGTTTTTCTTCTCCAGCCAGAAAGCAGTTTTATCCATACGCAGGTGGTACCCGTCGGAGGCCCTCTCCACCTAGGTTTCGCGTTCTTCCCAGACACTGCCAAAGAGGCCGCTCCCGAAATCGCCAAGGCCTTGATCCACGCATTCGTGACTGGTATGGGCGCCGGGAAGTTCGAAAAGAATCCCCCGCTCCCGTACGCGCCCTGGTCTTTTACCACCGACGACCGGGGTTTGGCTACAGAGGTTGGAGTGGAGCTGAAAAGATTGGGCGTCAAAGCTCCCGAGTTGTGCAACGTCAAGTTCTTAGGGGGCAAGATCACTGCGCAAGCAAAGAAGACATTCGCCGAGATGTTCAGATCCATGACCGCGTTAACCGCCCCAGACAGCATCTCGTTCTCCTATTTCAAACTCACTCCATGGGTGGAACAGAAATCGGGAGAGACCGATGCCGCTCTCGCATATACTCAGAGGCTCAACTCTGCCCGTCTATTATTTACGGACCAGGATATGGACGATCTCATGAAGGAGGTACAGGTCGCGCTGAAGGTGCTGAAGCGGCGACATTCGGCAGAGGTTCTCACCCGAGCGGACGCTGGCGATCCACAAGCTGCCCTAGAGTATTCTCTCAGGTTCGCCACAAGTTAACAATTCGCACATACTATCCTGACCAGGCCGTCCAGACTTCAATACGGAATTCAATGCACCCCGAGTCGGTCGCTGTGTCGGCAGTACCTGATCAAGATGATAGCGAACAAGGAGGCGGACGACACCATGAAGAGCATCGCGCATAGTCTTTTGATCGAGTGGTCAGTAAATTCCAATAATTCAATTCCAATAGACATTGAAGAATAATCAGGTATGTGAAGGCCATTCAAGGCGACTCCATTCCCGCGCGCTACCTTCATGCGGCCGCTCACAGCGCTGATGAAGCTGTCCGCCTAGCGTCTGGTGTACCGAGCCCCGCCGTCCTCTTTTTTGCACTTTACGTCCTCGAGAAGCAAGCTAGCCACGCGGTCGAGCTTAGCTTCCAGTACGAACATGTCTGGAAAGCCAAGCACATGCGAGAGCTGGAAATAGCCGAAGCCGATAACAAAGCAACGCTGAAGAGAATGAAACAGCCTAATCGATACGTGTGCGCTAACGTTGACTGTTCAGTGTCGTCGAATTCCGGACGCATGCTGAGCCAATGTACGAGGGAAATAAATGTAATCACAAGTCGGCTGACGACGTTCGTAGGTTCTGGCAAATGCGACCAGGACAAGAAACCAAGCTACTGTGGCAAGGCGTGTCGTGCGTGATCTTTCTACTTGCATGGAGCGTTAATTTACGCCTGCTCACAGAACGCGCTGTATGTCGCCTGCTCTATCATTTTCTGTCGAACATCTCGTCTGATATTTTACAGGATTGGAAAAACCACAAGCCATTCTGCAGCCCAGGAGCCCCCTGCAGTGTTATCGACCGGGAAGTCAAAGGCAAGGGCTACACGGCGTCAAAGGGCGGCTCCATCGAAGTACCCATCAAAAACCCTGATGGGACTACCACGATGGTCTCATCGTCTACCATGAGCGCAGAGATGTTGAAGGAATTGAAGGCCGATGTGGAGGCGGCTGGCGGTTCTAGCCCCAGAGTTGGTTTTGGTGCAGGATTGACGGTCATGATGGGCAGGTTGAACGTCGGAGACGACTCCGACCCCGACCCCGACTCAGAAATCGATTGAAGTCTACTTCCGTGTCGCACTCATGTTGGAGGGCCAAGTACGGATGCAGTATTCTTTAGGAGTATAGCTAATGATATATATATTCTGCTATACAACACGCATGCTCAGCCTGTTCCATATCGACATAGAGTGAACGTAAAAAAGGAAAATAAAGAAAGGCTACAGTTTGAGAGTCATCGTTACAGGGGAGCAGCATTAAGTGTCAGCGAGTAAAGTAGCGAGGGAAAGATCATAATCAAGCGTGCGGCAGCAGGTCCACGCTGCCGGGTATCATCGTCCACCTCCGCGAGTCAATCGCCTCAATGACGTTTCAGCCGCCGCAATTGGACTTGGAGGACCTCCATGTCCTCGACGTTCCACTCGCCACTCCATGTGTTCTCCTTCTTCCTCCACGTCCCCCGGCCGTTGTCCGCGGCGGGCTTGCGCACCCCGCCGATGATGCGCTTCGCCTTCTTCCCGGTCGTGGCGGGAGGACCCATCACGGCCTGGCGGGCGCGCTCCCAAGAGATGTCGTCCATGGTGAACATGCTCGAGAACGGCGGGGGCGATGTCGGGTTGACGGGCGCCGCGTGTACGCGGCCGACTGCGCGGGTGGGGATCGAGTTCATCCCGAGGGCGTAATGGAGCCCGACAGCGGTCTTGTTGTGCGTTTCGGGGTTAACGGTGCAGTCCGGAGTGGGCGTCAAGGGCCACTCGGGGGCGGCAGGTCGGGGACGGGCGCCGGTCAGACGCGGCCCCGAAGGCGATACGCGCTTGGGGGAGGTCTCCGCCGCGAGCGCCGTCATCCGTTTGGGGAGCTTCTGCGAAGGAAAAGGCGAGGCGCTGCTGTGCGGCGATGGGCTGCTTCCGGAAGGGAATACAAGTTCCACAGGAATGTTTTCACCGAGGGTCCGGGTGAGTTTGGCGAGCTTTCGGATGCGGGCGTTGGGGGATTGGATGCGTCGATTTGGAGTAGGGAGGAATGGAGACAGTGGGGTCCGAGGCGTGCACGGAAGTGTTACTGCCTCCGATGTTGGAAAGGACACCGGAGTGGATGGGATCGGAGTAGAAGCCGACGACACAACTGTAGCGATGGGGGTATTACGTGGAATGATTATGTTGGCGGGTTTGGATTTTTGTTTCGTTTTAGGCGTCGGCGGCGTGGGGGGCATGATTTTCGTCTCGGCTTCGGAGGGTGTGGGGAACAGGTAGGCAGCCGGCATGGGGATGCTGATGATGCTATCGGGGTGCATCCAAAATTCTGCCGATATTATGCTGCAGCTGACCTCAGAATCGAATGAAGATATCGAGGATGAGGCGGAGTGTGTGAAGATGCGTCCCTCGCGTCGACGTGCCTTCAAAGGGCGAGCACCACCAACAGCGCTGGGAAACTCCACTCCGATGGGGAGCTGGATAGCAAAGGACTGAGCGGTAGAAGGCGTGCTGTACGTGGACCTATCCTGCGGCCACACGAAGCTGGAAAAGTCGGTGGACTTGGCAGACTGGAGAGGGGCAGAGGTAGGAGGGGAGGGGAGGGGGCGCATGGTAGCGAAGCGGGTGGAGGTGAGAGACCATGGCGTCCGTTAAGTAGAAGGCCGAGGACAATAAGCTGTCGATACAATTGGGGTGTGACACAATGGTGTGACTCCGTCACAACCGCATTGTTAGAGTGTCAGAGATGATTGTCTAGTTTTCCGACGCCATTTGGCCACGATTTCGCCCCCGGGTGCCCAAAGTTAGCTGTTTTGCATAAGAATCAAGGGAACACACAACACTGACACGCAAAACGGCGATTGGGCTCGGGCGGCCTCGGCAGCGGCCATCGAAAAGGCAGTATTGCCGTGACAGCGGGGTAGAGTCTAGTCCTGCGGGATCGGTGGAGTCGACGCCCCAACGGCGGGTCCCGAGGGTTGAAGCAGGTTTGATAGCAAGCGGATCACGATCATAGAGCTCATATCAGCCAAAGTGGCCACTGGAGGGGTCCAGTGTGGCGGACATGCACACGACACAGGAAAAGGAGAGCCATTTGATAGCAAGTCCGGGACAACGGGGAGCCTACGTGGCCGTCGGTTTTTCTTTTCTTTTTTGCTTCTTCTCGTTTTGGAAGGAAACGCAGCGTTATTTGGTCAAGTTTGTCTGTTCCCTTCGGATTTCCCCACCGCCAGCCTGAGGCTGCCTCTTCGCCATGATTCTTCTGCATATCATATCCGCCCTCCTCTACATCCTTAATCTATCTATCCGTGCCCGGGCATCTGCTCTGACGACCGCAATTGCTGCGAATGAGAGGCTGTGTTTCTATGCTGACGTGGACAAAGCTGGAGAGAAGATTGGCGTGCGTCCCATTAACTTCCTGCTATTCTGCCTGCCTGACAAGAATACCAGTTCTATTTCGCAGTACGTCTTGTTGAAATTCCGGCTCATCTTCGCGTCCTAAATGTCGGCACAGGTGCAATCCGGAGGCTCGTTTGACATCGACTTCGACGTGAAAGACCCCAATGACAAGATCATACTCGACGGATCGCGGGAGCGCCAGGGAGACTATGTCCTCACCGCGAACCACGTCGGCGAATACGCCTTCTGTTTCGAGAACGACATGTCGACTCTCACTGAGAAACTCGTCGACTTTGACATCATGGTGGAGAGCGAGCCTCGGAGAGAGGCACCTGCGAAGCCCGGGCAGATATCGGAGCATACGAGCGCATTAGAAGAGAGTGTATTCCGCCTCAACGGAATGCTCATGAACATCAAAAGAACACAAAAACAGTGCGTCCCCGTTGTGACCCTGTGAACAAACCGGCTGAACTGTCCTTCTAGTTTCCACACACGAGAGAATCGTGGCTTTTCCATTGTCAAGTCTACACAGAAGTGAGTGGGCAGTATCGGCAGCATCCTCCCCAACTAAGCACACTTCTCAGCCGCTTGTTTTGGTACGCCGTACTGGAGAGCTTGGGTATCGTGACGATGGCGGTGTAAGTTTCCCCTTAGTTCCGTATGACCGAGGCTTACTTCTCCGCAGCTTCCAGGTTTATGTTCTTCAGACGTTCTTCACGAAGACCGGGCGTCGGTACAAGGTGTAGCGGATGTGTACTATTTATCTGGGAGAATAATTGTGGCTTCCTATGCGCCTTTAAGTCCTCCATCGATAACACTCTTATTCACGCCGTCGTCCGCCATGATGGCAAAACCCTTTTTGGACTTAGAAAATTCGCGACAGCTCGCGACCTTCATCTCATGGGGTTTGACTCAATGAAAGCACAAATCACCAAATGATTATTGTATATTGACGAGAATTGCAAGAGTGACTAGATGTGCAAAGCAATACGAGTAAAGCAAGAAGTCCACGATTATCCCAAAATAAGAGTCCATGCGTCAGATAGCCTCATCCCCGTCTCATATTCGACCACCCATCCCCACTATGCACGGCACCCAATCTTCTCGAGCCCTTCCCCATCGTCCCATTCCCGTTACCGTGCTTCGGAGACTGCATAGGGGTAGGCAGCATCGCGCCAGGCGAGCGGGAGTTCTGCCGCACGTACATCTGCATCTGCGCAAACTCCCCAACGAGACCCGACGGTGACATCCGCGGCATAGCAGCCATCCCGCTCGCCCCAACCGACAGTGGGCGCGCCCCCCCCTTCGGCGCGAGGACGGGCGCCTGTGTGCCGACGGGCTCGAGAAGCAGCTGCAGCGCGTAGAGGCACATGAACGCGTCGTTGCCCGCGTTATGCATCACCACGCCGGGGACCATCGCGCCGGGCTGCGGGAACTGCCCGGGAACGAGTACCTGCGTCTGCAGAATGGGGTTCTGCGGCTGCGGGTCGGAGGAAGAGGGGAGGGAGCGCAGGAGGTTGTCCAGGCTGAGCGTCGAGCCATGGCTCCGCGGCTTGGGGTTGCCAGGCGCCGAGGTGTGGGGGTCGATCATGGCCGATCGATGGCCCCCGGAGAAGAGGGCGCGCTCGAAGGTGGCGGTATCGAGGATGAGTATGTTGTGTGGAAGTTCTGCGGACGCCGTGAGCAAGTGACAGGAGAGAAGGTGCGGAATACCTACTAATCTTCATTTCTTCCATCCGCGATAGGTCTCCGCTTATTCCATGCGCAACGAGTACCAGCGTATTGGGAATCGTCTCGGAGTCAGGGCTGGCAAGGCTGCTGTAATTGGGAGTTCAATTGAGCGGAGGTGGAAGACAATGGGGAAAGACAAACCTGATAACGGCTTGGATGATTTGTGGCAATTTCGCCTTTGGGCATACGTGACTCTCGCCGAACTATTAGGATCGTCAATCGATGCAGTAACGCCCAACCCAGTCACTAACAGCATACTGTGGGAAATGAGGTTAGAAAAGATTAGAAGGTAGAAGTCGTACTCACCTGCCATGGATGATTCCCTCCAGGCGAAAATTTATTGACAACTTTATCGACATATTCGCTCACGATGTAGT
Source organism: Mycena vulgaris (assembly GCA_029204335.1). NCBI lineage: Eukaryota > Fungi > Basidiomycota > Agaricomycetes > Agaricales > Mycenaceae > Mycena > Mycena vulgaris. The sequence continues at coordinate 36,930 of JARGYA010000767.1, read as the reverse complement.
GACCTTTCCTGGAGGAAGGGTCAGGGCGCCCAAGACCCTTTAACCGATTGTTCGTACCGATAATTTGAGTCTGGTACGGGAGGCCAATGTCCCAACCTGCGGTAATTGTGAGCGCTCCTTCTCAGATTCGAATTGACGCAAACGCACGCCTCAAGATGCCCACACCGCACCGCTGCATATCCCCACTCCAGGCAGCTCTTCTCGTTCCTCTCGCTCCATTCGAAATCAATGGCCAAGAAAGTCCGATCACGGGCGGCCCAAAGTTCCCGCACGGCCTTGGGCTCCCCTGCGCGCACACGCAACTTGAGCGCGGACAGCACCGCTGCTGGAAGGGTCGAGTGCAGCTTCTTGTAGCTGGCGTAGTCTGACACCGTGCGGAGATGCCGCGAGCTTGACTCGAAAGGGGACACCTGGAGGATGTTTGGGGCTTGGGGTAAGGTTTCGCCGTATCTGCGAGCATGCACATGAATGCAGTGAGATGCATGGAAGGGCGAAGGAACGGACCGCGTCTTGATCATCTTCAGAAATGCACCAATAGATGTTAGACGGGTGACGATGTGCGGCCGACCCGTCCAGACGTCGGTGACGGTGATCACCTGGGCCATGTCAGACGGAAGAACATGAGGATGCGGTGAAGGTGAGTACCGGCCATGAGAAAGCGAGGAAATCTTCAAACGTGGAGAAAAGGGGACCCCAGGAGCGGTCGTACCTGAAACAAAAAGTGAGCTGCCGATCTTGAAGAGATAGAAAATGGGAAAATGTATATATGAGAGGACAACAGGGCCTCTTGGCGCGTAAAAATCCCTCTAATAAACTCACCATGGAATGTTATGCAGCTGAAAATAGCCAATATACGCGGAATACACCTGACGGTTCCATGTAAGCTGTATGAAAATGAAGAGTACGACCTCACTCACCGAGTGCAGGTCCCACTCCCAGCCCCGAGGGTCGACCAGCGTAAAGTCGGACATTTGCACGTTGGCCGTTCGTGGACTCAGAGGACAGCGAGATGAATGGAAGCAGGGCTACAGTGACGTAAAGTTATCGGGTCCTTGGTCGGTTGGTAGGCTCCGTACTACGCGCGAACCGACCTCCACTAGCTGAGGGAACCCTAGTAGAGGCCGCAGAGCGAGCTGAAGATGAAGGGGAGAGAAGAGTGAAGAACCGGAGAAGCACGCCGAGCTCGGAGGCTGCCACCCGACGGCTCCGAGGCTCTTGACCGGAACTTTCGCCCATTTTTCCTGCCATTCCTTCCCTGGCCAGTGGCAACGGCGATGAATTCAAGACCAAAATTGAAAGGATAGTGTTCTCAAGTTCTGGTTCTGGCCAAGATGTCAGTCAAATTTGAAGGTCGGTATAGTCTCGGCTCACAATTCTGCGCCAAATTCGGAGTACTCACGAGTCTCCTGCATGCTCGAGTTCATGTAGCTCCGGTCTCTGTCGCGTCTCTGCGTTGTCGAAAAAGCCTGTATTGCCAAGTGTTCCACATTGGTGCCGGCGTTGTCACCACAGGTCACCACCACTGCTGTTGAACTCCGCGTCTCTCTTCAAGCTGGTGATTTCGAGGTTGGGATTTCCTCGAAGTACAAGTAAAGCATGTTCTTGTCATTGAATAGGAATGCGGTCGTTATGCACCGCTTTTTCGATCCTTTCAGGATCGCCCAATGTCGTCATTTCCGCCTCTAGTTCACAGACCGTTATTTTTACTCTCTTGTTCTGCGCCTCGACTTACGATAAGTCCAAGAGGGTATGCTCCTTAGCGGTACCAAATTATTGTAACGGACCAATTTGTTCCAAACGGCTCAGATTATATATGACCAAATGATTGAAATAAATTGAAAAGCCGTGTATGGAGGGTCCGTAAGTAGTACATATGCGATGAGGAGCTCTAAAAGTATATGCCCTGGCGAGGTGAGTCACCGTCGCCGCGAATCTGGCGGAGGGCCGATGTGCGTCCCATTCTGTATCAAGTCTTTTATGAGGTGACCAGTGCCGTACAGGTCGAGCATCCCCGAGAAGTAAATCTGTTTCAAACAGCCAGTGACGGCCGACCGCTCGAGGAACGATATGATCTTCAAGAGACTGTCTGTACTCGAGGCAGATGATGCGACGTGAAACTGCAGCTCCTGCAGTACTGGGAGTGTGAGACAGTGTAGAAGATCGGCGTGGAAGCCAGATGTACGCAGAGTGAGAATCTGGAGGTGTTCGAGCGGCGGTATCCGGGTCGCGTTAGCGGTATCAAACGATTGGCGCAGAGACAGCGAGCACTCCACAAGGGATGGTGAGGCCTCTAAAATTTCGAGGCATTCGCACACACTTAACGACGTTGCCTGTAGTTTTGTCAATTGCGCCCAAGGAAGCTCGATGGCGAAAGGATATCCGGTAACGAGGTGTACCTCGCGAAGCGATGGAGCGTCGCTGAAGGCAGTTATGGGCGCGAAACGCGTCCCCTGCACTCCTGCGAAGTAGGCGTCCGTGGGTCCAATGAGCAGCTTTCTAAGGAGCGGCATGTGTCCCTCGATTCCGTGGAGTCGTTGGAGGTCTTTGAACGGAAGTTCGAGCCGCACATCCAGCCATTGCTCACTGAATCTTGTGAGCGACTCGATGAGAGCCTCAGGTGAGGGATCTTCCTCGCAAGTCGTATAAACGACGGCCACCGAAAGAGGACGGGATTTCGCGCGGAAAAGCCAACACTGGAGGAGGGTGAGGCTGTTTTGGAAATGGGGCGATCGGAGGTTGAGTCTGATGGAGCACCACAGTCTCGGCGTCGATAGAGCGATGTCGCGCCAGTGCTTGCAAACGTTTAACAGCACCATGGGCGCAACGGAGGGATCGGGTACCAGTGGGTCCCCTCTGTCTTCGGGCAGGCAGCAGACGAATATCTCTTCCAGAATCTCCCTCGGAAGAGTAAGAATCGGGTAGAAGATAGAATCTAATGCGCGCCTAATGGCATATCGCATTCCCAAATCGAGCTCGACCAGCTTGGAGCGGAGATCGCGAAGGATCTCAGCGTCCGTGGCGTCCGTGGGGGATGAGGACACCATGTCTGTGTCAAACGAGAAGGATTGAGGGAGATCCGGTCTGGCCGTTGTCCCTGTTGTCCGCTCCACACCCGCGTTATCGTCGGGCGAATCATCCGGTAAATGTACGGATGATTCAGGCACACCCCGTGTGCGATATGTAGGGGAAGCTTTCTTGCGGCGCTTCCGCGTCTTCGAGACGACTAAGCCCATGAGGCTGAAAGTATGGAGGAGGTAAAGCTTTTGTTTGGTCCGGTCTTACGTAAAGTTGCCTTTTTGAACCTTTACACGTCAATTTTGGATCTGGGTCGTCGTTGTCCGCATAAACTCCAAGAGTCAAGCATGGGAGGACCGGTGCAAAGCATGTGAAATTCCGGGCTATTTAAATGATTTAAATGCACTACGGGTCCCTGAGGCTCAATCTTTTTTTTTTTTGATTCACATAACGCTGGCGCGGGCCAATTGTGCAAGCTACAGTTGCGGAAAACCATTGAATCCGAGGGTCAGAGCTAGCTTATGTCTGACTCCATTTCTTGTCCCGATTCAAAAATATACTCTTGCGCGAAAGCTATCGCGGACGCCAGCTCTTCGGGTTTCGAACCGATACCCTGTGCGCTCTCTTCGTTTCCCCAATTCTAAGAATTCAATCATGAGCGCAACATATCAGGCACAGCTAAAAAGTTTTACCATCCCAGAAATGACCCCGGTGACTCTATTCATCCAGATTCGCCCGCTCGGGCCTTTAGCCCTTAACTTGGGTGGCACGTAGTTGGCGTGAGCGACTTGGCTTTCCACGACACCGACACTGAACAGATACAATGCTTTTTCCGTCTTCTTGAATTGAGATATTATATCGTAAAGTACCTGAAGACAGTCAAACCAAGTCTCGTTTGTTCAATAAAGCGAATGAATGACTTTAGGATTGTCGTTTGGCTCGAGAACACCAATATATGCTGGGGAATCCGGGTTCATGCGGAAATATTCGCGGATGGTGTCGATACCCTGGAGAGCCCGTCTTGACATGATCGAACAAGAATAACGAGGGATTTACCGTTCTAAGATATTCAACCTGGCTAGCCTTGACTCTCTTTTGCAAGGACTTGCGAAGTACCACGAGCCGTTCCTTGAGCTCAGCCTTTTTTATGGCCGAGATAACGGCCTGAGTAACCTCCTGAGTACACAGCTTCCAAGTCAGCGGTTTACGACTCATTGGACAAGTTTGCACTTGCCAGCGTGAATGTCTTCAACTCTGCCGAGTTTAGTGTTGTTGCGGCTTCCAACCGAGAGAGACTGGTGTCCAAATCCGCTCCCAAGCCAGTGGCCTTGTGTGCTTCACTGGCTGTGACTGCAGTGATCCTGCGTATGCCTTTCGCGACGCCGGACTCTTCGGTAATGATGAAACTCTGGATTTGACCGGTGCTGAAAACATGACTTGGGGCAAGGAGGTTGATTTCAGATCGAACAAAAAATGCATAGGGAGAATACACTCACGTCCCACCGCATAGCTCAATGCTGAAGTCTTTCCATTTAGGATTCTCGATGTCCCCGAGGATGTCGTCGATCGAGCTCCCGATCGAAACAACGCGAACAGGATCTGGATAGGTTTCTCCAAAGATTGCGCATATGCCAGGGATCCTCAGTGCTTTCTCCAAGTCGACGACGGCGCTGAACACCTGGATACCTTGGCTGATTAAATATTGAGTATTCGTCTCTATCTTTAATAGCTCCGGTAGCATGAGCGGCCCATCGTGCTGAAAGTCGAACCGCAGTCTTTCTGGAGATACGTATGATCCTTTCTGATCACTGCGGTTGGAAAGAACATCGCTCAGAACAAAATTGAGTATGTGCGTTGCCGTGTGATTGTTGCAAATCGCACTGCGACGCGTCTGTGGATGGATCAGTTGTGGTCTGGCAAAATATAATTACGCACGAGATTATACGAGCCGGTTACCGTGTCGCCCACTTTGCAACTGCCCATTTGGAAATTGCCTATATGCAGGATATAGCCGCCGTATGAGTAGACCTTTTCCACTTCGAATTCGCACTGCTCATCAATGCAAATCCACCCCGTGTCATAAATCTGACCCCCAGACTCTGCAAAGAAATTTGTGCGGTCAAGAATAATTCCGAAGGGGGTTCCGAGGATGCCGACGGTAGACTCGACGAAATGACCATCACATATAATTGCCTTGACGGTTGCAGTGATAGTCGGGGTATCTGGAACGCAAGAGACATGTGAAAAGGGCGAGACATCGGTTTGAATGCTGCTCACCAAATTTCGCGGCATCATCTGTCGTCTCGACTGTGGACTTTTGTTGTAAATGCGCAATTTCGTGCACACCTAGGGCGACACCAAGCGCAGTTCCTGTGGTAGATAGCGTACTTTTCTCCTTTGAACGAGATTTCGTCGTCTGAAATTGCTCCTCGTCAATTTCCAGACCGATTTCTTCAGCCATGAAGCGCGTCAAGTCCACCGGGAAGCCGAATGTGTCATACAGCCTCCATACATCTTGACCGCTTATTTTTGTCGCGCCCTGGGACACCGTACGATCCGCTACTTGATGAAAAAGTTTCTCGCCCTTCTCCAGGACTTGCGAGAAAGCGTGTTCTTCGCTGTTAAGGATGTGTTCAATTTCTTCGATCTTTCTGGTGATCTCGGGATAGACATGACCCTTTGTAATGTGAGCCGCGGAAGGTGATCATCGGATTGACAATGACATACCAAACTGTCGACCACAGCAGGTATCAAGGACGAGAAAAATGTCCCCATGGTAACACCTAGTTTGTTTCGTGCCGTCAAAGCACCTCGGCGTAAGATGTGCCGCAGGACGTAGCCATTTCCTGCACTTCCGGGGATGCCTCCGTCACTTAGAACAACCGTCAGTGTGCGAACATGGTCCGCAACGATCCTGTATGCAGTGTCGATGCCGTCGACGTCATCGGTACCGAAGTGTCCTTGATACGGCCGCACGCCTGTGAGATGTTGAATCCGAGTGAGGATGGGCGAGAAGAGGTCCGTGTCATACGTTGAGCGTTTTTTCTGCAGAATGTAGACCAGACGTTCAAATCCAAGACCGGTGTCCACATGCTTGGAGGGAAGCGGTTTGAGATGTCCGTCCGCCTCGCGATTGAATTGGATGAACACATTGTTCCAGATTTCTACGACGTCGGAGTCATCGCTATTCACGAGATCTGATGCGTTCCGGCTTCCAGCAGAATCAAAAAAAATCTCGCTATGGACAACTCAGAATTGCAAGGGCGTCCGATCTGTTAAGCCTTACCTTGACGGGCCGCAAGGTCCAGTTTTACCCATCTCTAAAGTGAGAAATGAACGACAGAATTAAAGTCTAACGAGTAGCTTACCCCAGAAATTATCCTTGACGTTTCCAGGAACGATGTGGTCCTCTGCCATCCCTTGCTCAAACCAATACTGTTTGGCTTCGAGATCCGGCTCCAAGCCATTTTCAACATCGCCCTCGAAATAAGTGGCATAGATTTGGTCCTTCGGTAGGTTGTAAACGGATGTCAAAACCTCCCATGATTGAGCAATGGATTCTTTCTGATACACCCGTTTGAATATCGGCAGGTCGCGAGAGATGGAAGGACCTACCTTGAAATAGTCACCGAATGACCAGTTACCGAGCATTTCGAAGAAGGTATGGTGGCGAGGGCTCTTCCCAATATTTTCAAGATCTTGGAAGGAGCCACTGTCAGAACAGTTCCTCATTATCCATTTATCTGGCGCACCGTTGTGTTTCCCTCCTGCACGTATGCACTTTTGACTGTTAAATGCGCGTTTCAATGTTGATCTCTCGGAATGGGGATCCACAGTGCCCAAAAAAATGGGTTTGAACTCGAAGGGAGGGCAGTTAAGATACTGTTGCAGCATTTTAGAGAGTCCCAGCTTACCTGGTTCATTCCTGCATTCGTGAATAACAGACTAGGATCGTTCAATGGGATAGTGGACGAGGAGGGAACAAATGTGTGATTTTTGTTTCTGAAGTAGTCGAAGAATTCATTTCGAATTCTATCGGACGTCCAGCTTAGGGGTTCGGCCATGAGGTGTCCGCTGTGAGGTTAAATAACGACACCAAACGTCGATTGTTCTGCTCTCTTATCCTGTTGTACGGGAAGTGATCTGACGCAGAATGACTCGGATTTTCATCCTAAACTGAGCCAGGTCCGAGTCAGGTTGCGATGCGAGCTTTGACAGTGACATAGTGGCGGAGTGAAAGCGGTGTACGGGCCGGGAACTTGCCGGAACTTGCCGGTTTGGTTGGTTCCGACTCACGTGGACGCGTTCCTTTCCGCGCAGTGTTGGTACCTGTTGGTACCCGAAGAGACCCGAAGTCACTTTTGACAGTCACTGACTAGTCAGTGACTGGTCATCGGGCCACGCGAGCGACCTGGCCTTTGCACTGCCTTTGAGTCGTCTAGCCGAAGCTAACCGACGCTAGCCGAGCGACTGCTCCCACGTCTGCGGCCATGTGCGTGGTAACGTCGCTGTTGTAAGTTAAGTCACCGAGTCAGGCCACTCTGGTGACCTACTGACCTGACCAAACTGACCCATCGACAGGTCACTGACTAGTCAGTGACCTGCACAACACTGTTTCCGCGCGCTCAAGTGCTCAAGCTTTAAGCTTCAAGTTGAAGAGGCGCTCGTTCTCGGCTTCCCGGTTTCAACTTGAACCGAATCAGACAATCGGATGCCCACCTTCCAGGAATGATAGCTATCCTGGGATGACGCCGTCGACACAGCCAGACTTGATCGACACCCACGAATCGCTTCCACGTCCAGGTCCACGACCCGCCGTAGCATGGAACCACGCCAACATACGTCCTCCTCATCTTCCGCGAGGCCCCATCCTGAGGTTGAGTCACCCGGGGGATGCCTTCCCGCGCACACTCAATCCGCTGAGAGCTCCGCGCCTGCCGAGGAATTTGGATGGTAAGCGCGCGGCGTTCCTATACCTTGATAATCGCATGTGAAATGGTACTACTCCCCCCCCCCAGGCTCGCTATGACGAGGCTAGTTACTCTTCTGGAAGACCAGACTGCTATTCTCCGGCAGATCGAGCAGCGCCAAGCTGCAGCCGGTATGTCACACCTCCTTGCTTTCGTGTGGTTCTGCCCATTTGCATGCTGGGTCATCAGATTTATTGAAGCAGTCCATAACGCAAGTCCCAGCGACAAGCAGCAGCACCTGGGGTACCTTGCTCCGCTCCAGCATCACAGAAACCATCCAGCCCAACGCGGACCGCTGGCGTAGCGGATTAGACGCTCTGCTTGTCTTCGTGAGCCTGAGGTCGTCTTCAGCGTATACCGAAATCATGGCTAACCTTTCGTTCACAGCTTGGGCTATTTTCTGCCATTGTAACGACATTCCTAGTTGAATCGCTGCCAGGTCTACAACCGGATGGGACTGCTCGGACTAACGAGCTGCTCACCAACCTCACGGAGATTATAGTTCAACTCGGTGGCGGCACGGCGTTGAACCTCGTGCCACCTTCTACTTTCCAGCCCGCAGCGGTTGATGTTCGATTAAACGCATATTGGTCTGTCTCGCTTATCCTTAGTGTATGTCCTGAAAGCTTCACTCGCTGGGAATTATTTGTTGACGAGCATCCTACAGCTCTCCGTCGCCGCTCTCGCAGTAACGCTTCGCGGATTTCTGAACATGCTCTCACTGTCGGCTCAAAATCGGCCTGTTGACAAACTTGTGGATATAACCAGCCGGTGGAACGCAGCGGAGAAGATCCTCGGTCCCGCCACGGAAGTCATACCGCAGCTCCTCGTCGTTCCCGTGCTCCTCTTTGTAGCGGGCTTACTGGACAAAATCTTCACCGATCTTCTCGGTTTGGCGGTGTTGCCCGTACCTATCGTGATTTCTTCAGCAATATCTTTACTGTCCATTGCCGGCGTGGTTTTATTCCTGGCATTCACACTCTTGGATGCCAGTGCAAGGCCCGATACCTCACCCTTTCAGTCTCCATGGGCACGCACTGTCCGCACGATATTCGAAACAGTTTCGGGTCTCGGCGAGATTCAGACTCGAACAGATCGTACCCCAGACATGGTCGCACTTACTTATCACGAGATAGTGCAGTCGACCCACGACGATGAAACTCTGGACAAGGCTGCTGGTGTGCTCTCAAGTATTATCGATGCGCGACCACAGTACTATCCCGATCTGAACGTCAAGGAGTGCGAGACGCTGGTTCACCTTCTCTCGCCCGAAGCGAGTATACGGTGCAACCACACTGCCGCAGAAGTGATTATCCGATTGGAACATATTTTCAGCCCAGTTCCCGGCCAACGGATGGCCTGGGACTCCACGCCCATCTTATTCGCTCTCACCCGCGCTGCACGACGGTCGGCACATCGACTCCCTTTGGCCAGGTTATGGGATTCTCCTTTTCTGAGAGCAATGGCCGTCATAACAGGCGCTTACCGCGATAACCACCCACCCGTTGTGTGTATCTTGGGCTCCAGATACATGCATTATCGCGATTTCGAAATCTTGGATCTGCTGTTCGAGATTCTCGAGGATTTTTGTCCACCCTTGGCATCACGTCCTTTCCTGCCATCCGTCGTTGCCCTGTTTGAACCATTATTTATTGTCCCGCGATATGTTCTGGAATCGCTCCACCATCTACCTTCCCAGACAGACCAAAAGAAGGACATCATCTCGCTTCTAATAGCGGCGAAAACTCCGACGTTATCACTAGCGCTGCCCACGAGCTCCTGGCCTTTTCAACCAGCGATTTGTCGGAAATGGATGTTTTATTCATCTACACGACTGTCGGATTGGTTGTTGAAGTTTGCCTTGCCGAGAGTCTCGACGAGTCCCTGCTGGAAAGTCTATGCGCTCATTGCGTTCTTGCCCTGAAGGACCGTTTCGACGGGGGGATCTCGCAGCCGCATGATTTTTCCCCCGTCCTGGATGTCATGAGCATGGCCATGTCAAATCTACCTCCGAGTCCGGCTTTCCCTGTGCTCGAAAAGTTAATGGCACTGAGAGATAGTCCAGTCGGAAGCAGCAGATCATCGGCAATTTCCAACCGTGCGGTGTGTTCGCTTTCATGGTACCAGTAGACGCCGGAGTACGGATGAACATCTATGTACGGCATAATAACCGCGCGGTATGTTCACTTCGTGGGAGATATGTAATGATAGTCTACAGGTCGGTTGACACTTTCAAGCTTCCTGTTATGAATCATTCTTCTCGAAATTACATCTATTTGTGGACATCAGATGAACATGTTTCAACTTGAAACTTTACAGCACTTTATTCCGAGGCGATTATTAATGAGCGGATTCCGGCGACCCCCCGAGTCCTGGGCGCCTAGCCTAAGATTTTTTAGCCTCAAACCTCCTCGACCGTTTTTATGGATATCACCGTTCTCGTCGAAACCGAAGTCTTCGCGGCGGGGAGCACTGGGCTCGGAACTGGGCAAAGGGTTCTCGAAGTTGAGGATCATCCAAACCGGGAAGAATCTCGCAAGGCACTTCATCCTGGCCACGAGAAACTCAATTCAAGACATCGGGAGTCGGGGGAAGATCTTTCTGAAGGCCGCCTCGGGTGAGCATTAAATTTTACAACTCGTTTGGACTCTGAATGGTCCGGTTACCGGTAGGCTCGACATAGTGAAACTCCATAGCCTGATCGAAGAGCAGACTGCCGTTCTCCGCAGGATAGAGCATCGACAAGCGGCGGCTGGTCCTCGTGTTCCCATGTCCTCGATGCTCCTGTCGCTGACCATGTTCCTTCAGACCTGTCGCAACAACCGATACCTGAGGTCCCCATGACGAGTAGCGGAACTTGGGGAGCCCTACTCCGATCTACCGTTGCCGGCACCATTCAACCGCGGGTCGACAAGTGGCGTAGTATTTTGGACACGCAGCTCATTTTTGTAAGTCTTTTTTCGGCGGAGATAGAGCGTGGTATAATGCTGCCTAGGTTGCCTTATTTTCCGCCATTGTGGCAGCGTTTCTAGTTCCTTCTCTCACGGGCCTACAGCAAGACAAAATAGATCGCACAAACGAATTGTTGGCTAACCTTACAGAGATCATGATCGAGCTCAGCGGTGCGAATCGTGCAACGTTGAATATGACATCTCCGGTGTCATTTCACCCGGATGCCATGAACGTCAGACTCAACTCTTACTGGTCTGTTTCGCTCATACTTAGCGTACGTGCCAGAACATACGACTTGAATATCATTGACCAAAACGGTGCAGCTATTGGTCGCCGTCCTTGCCGTCACTTGTCGTGGTTGGTTGAACCTTGTCGGACTGTCGCACTATCCTGGCAACTCTATGGATATACTCGTCGATATACAAACTCGATGGAAGGCAGCGGAGCAAATGCTCGGCCCTGTGATTGAGATGACACCGCAATTGCTCATCATCCCGGTGCTCCTCTTTGTTGTGGGCTTACTTGACAACATCTTCTCCGATGTCCGAGCTTTGTCGACATGGCCATCTCCCATCGTCGTTGCCTTGTGCCTCTCCTTGATTTTCATCGCTGGTGTTGCCACATTCATGGTGTTTGCCCTCGTGCATGCTATGTTCCTGCGGGATCATTCGCCTTTCCAGTCTGTACTCGCGCGCATTCTTTGCAGCATGTGCAAAGCAGTATCCCGGACGATTGTTGGTCTTTATCCCAAGGATAAACCTGCCGACATCGTCTTTAATCGGTCCAGTGAACAGCACGAACAAGCTTGCCGTGTGTATCACGAGATCGTGCAGGCGACACACGACGATGAAACTCTAGACAAAGCTGCTGCTGCCCTATCCAGTGTGATTGGGTATCGAAGCCTTCCATATGATCCGCATGTTCAAGACGAGGAGTGCGATACCCTCCTCCACCTCCTCTCGCCTGAAGTGAGTATACGAAGCAATCACACTGCTGCCCAAGTAATTGTTCACCTTGAGCAAGTTTATTGTGCGTGATTGGTGCGAATTTAATGTATCGACCATACTAATCCCTAGTTCAGCCCGATTTCTTTCTTTTCCAACCAAAGGATCCGCGTCCATCATGGTGGCGTTGACGCACGCCGCACGGCGGTCTACACATGGTCTGTCGTTGACAACCCTTTGGAATTCCCCGTTCCTGAAAGCAATGGCGGTCGTTGCAAAGTCGTATCACTTCACCCACCCACCAGTGGCGTGTATTTTGGGTTCAAGATATGTGCGCCATCCAGACTCGAACGTCTTGAATTTGCTCTTCGATATTTTCGACCAATCCTTTCCCAGTTCAACCTTGGACAAGGTTCCACCTGCCGCCCTCGAGATATTTAAACCCGAGTTTATCAGGGCTCGAGATGTTCTGGAATCTCTTCACCACCTGAGCGAACTTCAGTTGGGTAGAAAGGAGACAGTTATATCCCTCCTCATCGCCGCCAAAACTCCGACTACCGTAATCAGCGCTGCCCACGAGCTGCTTGAAAACGTCAATTTTTCCTTTCTCACCACGTATACGACAATTGGCCTGGTTGTCAAGGTTTACCTTGCAGAGCCTGGGTTCTGCGAGGAGCAATTGTTGGGCGATCTTTGCGTTGCCTGTGTTCTCAGTCTCAAGGATCACATAGACGTGGTGGGCACCGCGTTATTTGATTTTTTCACTCCTTTTTTGGGGGTCGTGGAGACAGCAATGTCAAAATTACCTCTCAATGCTGCTTCACCGGTGCTTGCGGCCTTGATAGCTGCCAAAGGCAACTCGATAGGACCTCGCCGAATAGCACGCTACCAGGCCGAACACCTCTTTGCAGACACCCCACTCGAGGCAGATGACTATATAACGACAAGGGCGTAGTCAATTTATACACGATCTTCATGATACCGAGGTAGCTGCAGATTTTAGAATTCGCGAAAGTCTAGTATAGTACAACGGAATAATATGTGGTTCATAGTTTGAATTCAGGATTCAGGACACAATTGATTGTGGTAAACCGATATATTGGACACCGACATTGCACTTGGTGCAAATCGGCTCGAGAGGCATCGTGAAGACCTTGGGATCTACGAACGGATACTCGCATGGTTCATCACCGCGTTCCGCAAGGTTGATGCACTGTCTGCTATGGATAATCCTTGAATATGTGTGCCTGGGTTCCAACTTGCAGCGACCAAACACGAAGTGTGTTTCAACGCAATAGACAGGTGCTGGCTCCCAAACGTCAGGACGGTCGGGACCAGATGCTATGCACGTTGCGATGAGCGAAGCTACACCAGGATCGGCTATGAGTTGCATGTCGGGCAAGAAACCAACCAGACAGCGGTCCATCAGGTCATCTTCAACGTCTTCAAGAGTCTCATCATTGTAGGTTAATGGTGTTTTTCCGGTGTATATCTCCCACATCTGATCATGTTCGTTAGCATAATAATACAACTACCGGAGGAGATACGAACCGATATGCCCATCGCATGCATATCCTCTGCGCGTGTCATAGGCACAGTCTCGTTCCGTGCCCGGAACGCACTGCAGTACGGATACGTCATGGGGGTTGAAACGAAGCCATCGCCCTCAATTGACGCGCCGTCGAAATCACACAATCGAGGGCGACCATCGGAACATATCAGGATGTTTGCAGGCTTGATGTCGCCGTGGACAATTTGCTTATTGTGCAGGTCGGCGAGCAGGTCGCGCAATTGATAAATCAGCCGAATCCGCTCGTCTTTAGTTCCGAAATTCGCTGTATCAATCGGCGTCTCTATGGGCATGCTGAACCCCACGGCTTGAGTGAATTCTGACTTCAGGAAGATCCTGCCAATGAGGGGTACTGAGCAGTCCCCGGCGAGCTGCATGAGATTCCAGATACGCTCGACACCAGTGGGTGAATGGTAGCATTTGGCAACCAAGCTGTACTGAGGGAAAAGGTCTACACGCCCTGAATGACTGATGCTGAGAGGCATGGGTCCCGCGAGAGGCTTGAGGAATTTCCAGTCAAAGTCTTTAGCCGACGATCCAAATGGTGCGCTGTACGACAGATTTATTGTGCCTAACTTGATTGTGTCGGGGCTGCAGGAGCTTGAAATCGTTGAATCAGGTGACTACGAATAGGCGATCTCATGAGATCGAGAGGCAAACTCACAGCGAATCGCAGGAGGTAGCTGGGTTCATTGGGTCGTAAGTGGTTAACGTTGTGACTGTTCGAACGCCACACTCGGCTAGCTCCGGATCACACAGTCGGCATTTCGGGACCGGTGTGCCTTGGCCCTGTCAGACCAATATGTCCTCTGACGCCCTCCGCCTTCGTGCGCGCCTGGAGGCGATTGAAGAGGAAATTCTCCTCTTGAAAGAGGAACGAAGACACGTACAGTCGGCTCTCGCTCGCGTCGTATATCCCGTCCTCTCTTTACCCGTCGAAATCACCGCGGAAATATTCGTCCAGTCCCTCGATGGGCCGAAGAAGCCAGATTTCATGGAAAGTCCTTTGGTCTTGACCCGTGTCTGCAGCACATGGCGAAAAATAGCCATCAAGACTCCGCAGCTGTGGGGGTACCTACAGTTGGATTTCGCCAAATCCGACCGGCCAGTTTACAGACAGCCGTCGCATGCGCTTGTGAACACTTGGCTCGCTCGCGGAGGGTCTACACCGCTGACCATGGACGTAAACCACGTCTCGACGGATCTTTCTCCTCTACTCTGCGACATCCTCCGTTCGACCTTGCGGTGGAAGGACATGGCACTATCACTGCCTTTGCCGTATTTCATGACCGAGTTTGAAGCGAAGAAGGACGTCCCCGTCCTTGAATCCCTCACCCTCGATCTCTTCCCGATTTTTGGAAGCCGAACCGACACTTCTTTTTGCATAACCGCTTTCAGGGAAGCCCCCAAGCTCCGAGCGGTCCAGCTTACCAATTGCATCACTCGCTCGACCCTCATCACTCCCTCGACCATCATCCTCCCGTGGGGCCAGTTAACCCACTTCTCTGCCGAGGGGTATTCTCCGGAAACCTGTCATAAAGTGTTGCATTTGGCGCGCGCTCTCGTCAAATGCAGCTTCCGGGATATCATCAAATCATCTGTTACGCCCGACTCTCTTCCACCATTACGCCTCGAAAACATGGAGGTCCTGGATATTGCCGGATCCGTAGCTCTCTTAACCCATTGTCTGGATCTACCCAAACTCCAGCAACTCAAGTTCGACGATTGGGACCGTGGCGGCTGGGATTCACCGATTGTGTCAGATCTGTGCGGTCTTGCGTCCCGTTCCCCGGAAATCACCCGAGAAATCACCCGATTCGTCTGTGTTGGAGACGCACTGCCTGACTTTCAGTACGAATTTGAGCAGGTTAAGATGCTCGAGGTCATGCCGAAGCTCACGCATCTCGAGCTCGTCGTGTTGACTGGCAACGATAACAGCATTATCTACGCGCTCCGCGACTCGCCGTCCTTCCTTCCACACATCCGGAGCATCAAATTGACGGTTACGTTCTCCGTCAGTGAAATCTCCACCGTGGATTATGACGCGCTGGCCGACGTGCTTACCGCCAGGTTCGTCGAGACGTTCTCCCTTGACTGGATGGTAGATGCGGACCGGCCCGGGTATCGGGGGCCGCTCTCAATCGGCCAGGAGGCCTTCAAAGTTGGTGCCACTGAGCGATTGTTGGAGCTGAAGCGACAGGGTAGGGATATCCACATTGGAATGGGTGAGGTGTTCTCTTTCGTTTAGAGTACAATACGGAAGCACAGTAAAATAATATATGTTCTCTAGACACGGTTAGCTTCCTACAAGAACTGAATCGCTGCTCTAGATTCATACGCGAGGGTGCATTCCATCCCGAGCCTACACCTGGTTACATTCAAATCATCTGACCCGCCGCCTGGCCGATGTCTTCAGAGCTCGGTCCCTGCGGCGGTCGCGCTTTCCCCTGGGTAGTCGACGGATACGAGCGGCTGGGTATAGACGAATTTTGAGATACAACCTACAGGCCGCTATCAGCTCTGCAAGTGCAGCGGATGCTGGACTGGGAGATATCCGAGTCCGCGAGAGCCATCGCCGTGATCTGCTTAATGTCGAGCCAGTAATTGGATTCAAATTTGAGCTCGAGCCATCGCCCAACGGCAACGAGACAGGTGGAGCAAAGTCGGCGAGTAAGCGACTGCCGTTGAATCCCAAGACAGGTTCAGAGATAGTCAAGTCTTTAGCCGACGATCCAAACTGTAGACCGGTTACTGTCTGTATATGGAAGCGAGCTTATCCATCGACAGTTTCACTTTTGATGCGACAGGCAGGCTGGATTTGAGCCTACCAAGGTGCCGCGGTGTACAACGGACTCTCTGCGGTTAACTTCAAAACTTGAGCGGCCTGTGTCGGGGCTGGAGCTTGGAATCATTCAATCAGCTACACGAGCTCGGGAGATCCATAGATAAACTCACCACAAAGGAGGAGGCCACTGGGTTCATTGAGTCGTGGTTGTGGCTCAACTTGGGCTCAACTTGAAGCTTGAAGTCCTAGCTTCGGATCACATCGGCATTTTGGGACCGGTGGCTGTGCCCACCTCATTGTGCTTGCCACATCAGGCCAATATATATGTCCTCCGACGCCGCCCGCCTTCGTACGCGCCTGGAGGAGATCGAAGAGCAAATTCTCCTCTTGAAAGAGGAACGGAAACACGTACAGTCGGCTCTCGCTTGCGTCGTATATCCCGTCCTCTCTTTACCCGTCGAAATCGCCGCGGAAATATTCGTCCAGTCCCTCGATGGACCGAAGAAGCCAGATCCCATGGAAAGTCCTTTGGTCTTGACCCGTGTTTGCAGCACATGGCGAAAAATAGCCATCAAGACTCCGCAGCTGTGGGGGTACCTACAGTTGAATTTCGACGAATCCCCGCCAGTTTACAGTCAGCCGTCGCATGCGCTTGTGGAAACCTGGCTCGCTCGTGGAAGGTCTACACCGTTGGTCATGAAGATTAGCCATGTCTCTTGGGCAGATCTTTCTCCCCCTCTACTCCGGGAGATTCTTCGTCACTCCTCAACCTCGCGGTGGAAGGATATTGCACTATCGCTACCTTTGCCATATGTCATGACCGAGTTTGGTGCGAAGATGGACCTCCCTGTCCTTGAATCACTTACCCTCGATCTCTTCCCAACTCGTCAAAACCAAACCAGCATCGATTTTTGCATAACCGCCTTCAGGGAAGCCCCCAAGCTCCGATCGATCCAGCTTACCAGTTGCATCACTCCCTCAACCATCGTCCTCCCGTGGGGCCAGTTAACCCACTTCTCGTCCGAGGGTTATTCTCCGGAAACCTGTCATAAGGTGTTGCATTTGGCGCGAGCCCTCGTAAAATGCAGCTTCCGGGACATCATCAAATCATCCGTTACACCCGACTCTCTTCCGCCATTGCACCTCGAACATATGGAGGACCTTGCTATTTCCGGATCCGTAGCTGTCTTAACCCATTGTCTGGATCTACCCAAACTCCAACAACTCAAGTTCGACGAGCGCGACCAGTGGAGCTCACAGCTCGTGTCAGATCTGTGCGATCTTGCGTCCCGTGCCCCGGAAATCACCCGATTCGTCTGTGATGGGGATGGAGAAGCAATGAGGAACTGGGAGTACAAATTCGAGCAAGTTTCGATGCTTGAGGCCATGCCGAAGCTCACGCATCTCGAGCTCGTCGTGTTCTCTGGGAACGATCACCGCATCATCCGCGCGCTCCGCGACTCGCCTTCCTTCCTTCCACACATCCGGAGCATCAAATTGGTGGTTCAGTACTCAAACTACTCCAGTGAAATCGCTGTCGTGGATTATGATGCACTGGCGGACGTGCTTACCGCCAGATTCGTCGAAACATTCTCCCTTGTCTGGGTGCTAGAAGAAGACTGCGAGCTCCGGGAGACACTGTCGATGGACCCTGCCATCTTCAATGTTGGTGACCGGTTGTCGGAGCTGAAGCGACGGGGGAGGAATATCCACATTGGAATGGGACGGCCCACCACGTTGTCTTTCGTTTAGAGGATTGTCGATGACGGTCGACCCTTTATCATTTGAATTCGAGTTGCTTCCTCACTGTTACATTAAATAAAATATGTTCTCTAGACACGATTAGCTTCCTACTAGAACTGAAGCACCGCTCTAGATACCTACGCGAGGATGCATTCAATCTAGAGCATACACCGGTCGATTTCTTCAGAGCTCGGTCCCTGCCGCGATCGCGGTTTTGACTCGCTTTCCCCTGGGTCGTCGATGGATACGAGGGGCTGGGTATAGACGAATTTGGGGATACGACCTACAGTCCCCTATCAGCTCTGCAAGCGCAGCGGATGCTGGACTGGGAGTCATTCGCGCCAGAGCCATCTCCGTGCTCTGCACAATGTCGAGCCAGTAATTGGATTCAAATTCGAGCTCGAGCCATCGCCTAACAGCAACGAGACTGGTGGAGCAAAAGTCGGTGAGTAAGCGACTGTCGTTGAGTCCAAAGACAGGTTCAGAGAATTTGAGGAATGCTTCGACTACCACCGCTGCAATCCTGATGGACATCAACCGCCCCTCGAAGATTTTCTCCCGGGCAGCGGATATCACGACGGTTGGAGTCTTTGCTGCCATCAGGAGGGTGACGAGGGTGACGGCCTTCTCCCGTTCTGTTTCGATTCCCTGGTGAAGAAGCGGGATGAAGCTGAGGACATTTCGTGGCACGATGAAATCTGGTTCAAACAGTTTCACCATCGCTGGCGTCAAAGAATCGTCCGGAGATATAGAGAGCAAATAATTGAAAAAGATTTCGAGCAGCAGATGATCCATGGATGAGGTCCTAGGCCACCCGTCGGAGACGTAGCCTGATCCGAAAATACAGACTACAGCTGGATGCTCCTGGTGGAAGGCTCCGACGACGACCGCGAATGCCTTGATATATGTGGACGTCCACAGAGTTGCTACAGAGCGATAGTTTGCTGACCTGTGTGCAGCCTGGAAAAGAGGCAGGAGAAGGGAACTTGATGGTTGGTTTGGAGCGCGCGGTTCACCCGTATAGAATATATCTTGCAGATCAATGATAGCCTGGGCGGCTGTTTGATTGCACCGTATGCTCGCTTCTGGTGAGAGGAGGTGGATTAAGGTGCTATTGAAATGTAGCTGTGGCCACGCCGGTGATTGAAGAATCCCAAATAGGGCCGCTGCGGCCTTGTCGAGGGTATCGTCATCGTGTGTCGCTTGTACTATCTCGTGGTATGTGTCGTGATATGTGGATTCCAGGGGCATGAAGCTCCGTCGCATGTAGTTGGTAGGGATCATGTTATGGATTACGCGGGACAGCGTAGACTGGAATGGCGAGCTCTCGGGCCGAACACTGGCATTCGAGAGCGCAAAGGTTAAGAATCCCACGATGCCGGCGATGGATAACAAAGACAGCCCTGAGGCCGCAACTACGGGTACCGGTACCACCTCCAAGCCCAGTATGCTTGAGAAAATACTGTCGAGGAGTCCGATGATGAAGAGGAGTACGGGGATGACGAGCAGTTGGGGGATAAATTCGATTGCAGGACCAAGCGTTTTCTCGGCGGCCTTCCATCGAGTGTTTATGTCGACGAGTTTATCGACAGCCTTCGCATGAGTCGATAATGTGGCCATGTTCAGAAAGCCGCGGCAGGCGACGGCCAGGGCGGCGACGGAGAGCTGGAATACCATCAATACGATGCGGAATACGAAGTTGAGCCGACGCACGCTAAGGATGAGCGAGACGGACCAGTACGAGTTCAGCCGGATATCCACGGCGTCGGGCTGGAAAGACACCGGACTTGCGACCTTGAGCGTCGACCGGTTCGCCCCGGCACTTAGCTGAATTACTATTTCTGTGAGATTGGCCAACAGTTCGTTGGTGCGGGTAGTCTCGTCTTGCTGCAGTCCGGTCAGGGACTCCACTAGAAATGCTGTGACGATTGCAGAAAATAGACCAACCTGGAGACACGATTAAGCTCAGATCTACCAAGGAATATATACCTGTCAACTCACGAAGACGAGCAGGGCGTCTAATCCGCTGCGCCATCGGTCAACTTTGGGCTGGATGGTCTCGGCAATCCTGGTTCGGAGTAAGGTACCCCAGACAGTGTTACTCGTTTCGGGGACTTGAGGGAATGGTTGCGTGGAGACATCTGTCAGCGATGATTATCAAACAATTAAAGAAATCGCACAGAGGTTTACCAGCTGCAGTCTGTCGCTGGTCGATGCGATTGAGGACAGTAATTTGCTCCCTCATAAGGCTAATAAGCTCTGTTATTCCAGCTTTATGCATGACGTTGGAGTTACGCTGGTCGAGGATAGGTAGTTCGTCCTTACGGGTTGTTCATATCTGGGGCGATGTCCGTCATGTCTCGAATCAAGCTGTAATGATAGCTAGTATCAAGAAGGAAGGAGAATGGACCGGATAACATACATCTGGGTGCGCCAGTGGCTTGTTGGGGGGATGAAGATGACTTGGAAAGAGAGAGAAGCTGTGTTCATCATGGAACAGTTTCCGGAAATAGAACTTACTCAAAAAGAGTTAATACACGCACGCCAGGTCCCCCGCTTTATTTTTCCGATCGTACAGGTAAGGCCACTTCCAAGATTTTGTCCGCGGTTCTGATATAAAAGCAGTGATATCAAGGAATAAGGACGGTGGTTTTAGTAGACCGAGAGATACGGGCTTGAGCTAAAAACGAGTCACACCCGAAGCCCTCGGACTCAAAGCTTTGAAGGTTGAACCGTGAACGGCCGCAGACCACTGCCACTGCCAGCGTAAAAATGGGGCGCCAAAGATGAATACGGCCATCCCGCGAGAGGCTTGAGGAACTTCCAGTCGAAGTCCTTAGCCGACGATCCAAACTGTAGACCGGTTACTGTCTGTATATGAACAGTATCACTTTTGATGCGACAGGCAGGCTGGATTTGAGCCTACTAAGGTGCCGCGGTGTACAACAGACTCTCTGCGGCTAACTTCAAAACTTGAGCGGCCTGTGTCGGGGCTGGAGCTTGGAATCATTCAATCAGCTACACGAGCTCGGGAGATCCATAGAAAAACTCACCACAAAGGAGGAGGCCATTGGGTTCATTGAGTCGTGGTTGTGGCTCAACTTGGGCTCAACTTGAAGCTTGAAGTCCTAGCTTCGGATCACATCGGCATTTTGGGACCGGTGGCTGTGCCCACCTCATTGTTGCTTGCCATCAGGCCAATATGTCCCCCGACGCCACCCGCCTTCGTGCGCGCCTGGAGGAGATCGAAGAGCAAATTCTCCTCTTGAAAGAGGAACGGAAACACGTACAGTCGGCTCTCGCTTGCGTCGTATATCCCGTCCTCTCTTTACCCGTCGAAATCACCGCGGAAATATTTGTCCAGTCCCTCGATGGGCCGAAGAAGCCAGATCCCATGGAAAGCCCTGGTCTTGATACGTGTTTGCAGCACATGGCGAAAAATAGCGATCAAGACTCCGCAGCTGTGGGGGTGCCTACAGTTGGATTTCGACAAATCCCCGCCAGTTTACAGCCAGCCGTCGAGTACCCTTGTGGACACTTGGCTCACTCGCGGAGGGTCTACACCGCTGGTCATGAACATAAACTATGTTTCCCCCGGATCCTGGGCGGATGCTACTCCTCTACTCCGCGACATTCTCCGTCACTCCTCGCCCTTGCGGTGGAAGGATATTGCACTATCACTACCTTTGCCATTTATCAAGGCCGAGTTTGGCGCGCCGAAGGACGTGCCTCTCCTTGAATCGCTCGCCCTCGCTCTCTTCCCGATTCGTGGAAGCCAAACCGACATCTCTTTTTGCATAAACGCTTTCAGGGAAGCCCCCAAGCTCCGAGCGGTCCAGCTTCCCAGTTGCATCACTCCCTCGACCATCATCCTCCCGTGGGGCCAGTTAACCCAATTCTCTGCCGAGGGGTACTCCCCGGAAACCTGTCATAAGGTGTTGCATTTGGCGCGAGCCCTCGTAAAATGCAGCTTCCGGGACATTATGCAATCATCTGTTACACCCGACTCTCTTCCACTATTGCGCCTCGAACACATGGAGGACCTGGATATTTCCGGAGTTCTAGCTCTCTTAACCCATTGTCTAGATCTACCCAAACTCCAGCAACTCAAGTTCGACGACCAGTGGGATTTACCGCTCATGTCAGATTTGTGCGGTCTTGTATCACGTTCCCCGAAAATCACCCGATTCGTCTGCGATGCGGATGGATACGCACTGAGAGACTCCGAGTACGGATTAGAGCAGGTTGAGATGCTCTCGGCCATGCCGAAGCTCACGCATCTCGAGCTCTTCGTGTTGACTGGGAACGATAACAGCATTATCTACGCGCTCCGCGACTGCCGTCCTTCCTTCCACACATCCGGAGCATCAAATTGACGGTTGAGTTCTTCGCCAGTGAAATCTGCACTGTGGATTATGACGCGCTGGCCGACGTGCTTACCGCCAGATTCGTCGAGACGTTCTCCCTTGACTGGGTGATAGATGCGGACCGGTCCGGGTATCAGGAGCCGTTCTCAATAGGCCAGGAGGCCTTTAAAGTTGGTGCCATTGAGCGATTGTTGGAGCTGAAGCGACAGGGCAGGGATATCCACATTGGAATGGGTGAGGTGTTCACTTTCGTTTAGAGTACAATATGGAAATGGAAGCATAGTAAAATAAAATATGTTCTCTAGCCGCGATTAGCTTCCTGCAAGAACTGAAGCACTGCTCTACATTGTGCGAAGGTGCATTCAATCCAGAGCATACACCGGGTCATTCGAAGCATCTCACTCGCCGCCTAGCCGATGTCTTCAGAGCTCGGTCCTGCGGCGGTCACGGGTTTGACTCGGTCGTCGACAGATACTAGTGGCTGAAGTTTGGTTGAGGATGAGTGGTTCGTCCTTACGGTCCTTCATATCTGGAGCGATATCCGCCATCATGTCCAGAATCAAGCTGCAATGTGGCTAGTATCAAGAAGTGAGCAAGGAAGAAGAAAGGGTGCGCAAGGACCGGATAAAATACATCTGGGTACGGGCGTGCAGACGGACGTACCGACCCAAAGGAAATCGGTGAAGAGGGAGGTCATCACCGAACTGTTACTGTATCATCCGCGGAGGAAAGTGACCCACGCTTACAAGACAGAGACGCGGAGCCCACGACCTAGGAGGGCACGCCGAGTCTGGGGTAAAGCGCACATGGGCGATGAACGGCGTGCGATTTGAGCTGGATAATTATTATTCTGGGACAGGCTATACAAGATTACACTGACGATACTTGCCATTTCCGTGCTAGATGAAGGGATTGAACATGTGTATTGTTCAGGAATAAAGGGGCATGCCATAACCTACGCACCTCAGGGGCTCCTGCTGCGTATATCCTGGATTTGGACGCCCGACATTGGATTTGGAGGGCTTCGGCTTGAGCATTTTATGAGTCGGCCTTGAGTCCGACTCGCAGCACTGTGTTTACTGACTGCAGGATAAGGTTTGAGATTCCAAGTCACGCTGGAAATATCGCACGTTTCAACGGCCTGTGTCAAAAGCAAACAAACTGTGCGGATTGAGGCGGAAATCCAGATCTGGAAGAGCCAGGGAGGAGCTATTTGAGCTGGTGGCTAACTGTTAGACTGAGAGATCCGGGCTCGAGGCAGAGAGTGCCAGAGCAAAGCCCGAGCTTTGGGGGTTGAACGACGTCCCATACTGCCAGCGTAAAGAAGGTCGCCAAGATGAGTAGTACGGTCATTCACTCCCAGGAGTCGCTTGGAAAGTTGAAAGTCGACGGCGTTGATGTTCTGGGTCAAGGAAATTCTCCAGAAAGTAGAAAGTGAAATGGCGGTGTATGAAAGCAGTGAAAGTCGGCAAGGATATTTGGTTGTATTGACTTGGGCTTTCGTCTGTTATCCACGCTTGTTGTCTCCTACTGTCACTTCGTGACCCTTCGCCTCTGCATTCGTGACCCTTGGTGACCTCTGGTGGGTGGAATTGCGCGACGGTCACACCTAGGATCAGACGCGTGTGGGATGGACAAGGATAGTCCGATATCTAACAGAAAGCGCCCCCGCGAGAACGAGACCCCCAGCCAGCGCCTCAAGCGTGAAAAGGCCGCAGAGCGCCAACGCAGAAAGCGCGAGCGCGACAGAGCTGCCTCTGGTCTTGCACCCACCCCCATGCCATTCCCCCCCCAGAACCACCCGGATCCCCACTACCCCCACCCCGCACACCACCACCAACCGCCCCCTGACTCCTACCTCAACAACACCCCCCCAAACTCAGCCCCCCCAGAAGACAATCTGTCGCCCGACGAACAGGCTCGCCGTGAGCGTGTGCGTGCAGCAGCCCGTGAGCGCCAGCGCAAGCACCGCCAGCTCGTCAAGCAGCGCAAGATGCGTGAGCTCGGCCTCGACATGGGCAACGAGATCATGCCCGGCATGGACGAGGTACACTACCGCGTCAACGCAGAGGGCCAGTACCAGCAGGTCATGGCCCACGAGATCCAGCAGCAGCAGGCACAGGCACAGGCCCAGGCCGCGCACCAGCACCACCTCCAGCAGCAGGCCGCCCACGCCCAGGCGCAGGGCCAGTCCGCGCCCCAGGGCGAGCCGCCGTTCCCCCAGGGCCCCGCCCACGGCGGCCAGACCTTTGCCACGACCCTCCTGCTCTCCTTCTCGTGCGCCCCGCTGCTCAAGCAGCATCTCCTCCGCACCCTCAACATGACCAACGACGAGCTCGCCTCGCTCGAGCCCATCATCGCCGAGGCGTGGGACCGCTGGGACCATGGTGTACGTGCCCCCCTCTGCCCGTGCTGCTGCCGCTCACTTCCCCTTGCAGCGCCGGATAGGCTACGACCACGCGCAGCAGCAGCAGGAGCAGGGCTTCCCCCCCGGCGGCGTGCCTGTGCCCGTCCCCGGCGGCGCGGCCCCGTACCCCCCGCCGTACGCCCCCGGCGCCGCGGGCGACGACTTTCGCGGCCGCTTCCAGCGCGTCATGACCGTCCCCGCGCCCTTCCGTAGCTCGTTCAACAACCCCAACGGCAACGGCGAGGGCGGCGCGACCACCCCCAGCAGCGCGAGCGGGAGCGTCAACGGCGCCGGCGGCGTCGACGCGATCGACCCCCATCTCGGCGGCAAGGACGCCGAGGGCTTGAAGGACGAGTGACGAGACTTCATGACGAGTCTCGAGTGACGAGCTCGAGTCTCGAAGAACGAGTACGAGTTCTACTCAGTCTTGAAGGACGAGTAGCGGTGGCGAGCCCCTTGTCTGAGTCTCATTTGGCCGTTTTCTCTTAGTGTACTGCACCCTGTCGGACTGCGAGGCTGCTGTCGTGAGTGTACAGCATAATGTATAGTGTATCGCGAGATATTCCCAGCTCTAGCAGATTCGCTACATTCCATTGAGGAACAAGCGCATCATTCTGGTCGCCGTGCAACGCGCCGAAGCATCAAGGCAATTAACGGATTCGAGGAATTGATGGATTAGGGTACCGTACGTACTTGCGAAAGCGACGCCAAAGGACTAGGCTCGTAACCAGCTCTGCGTTGAGTAATCAGTATGTGTAGTAGTTTACAATGAATTTCAGATCAAACAGACAAAAACTGAGGAAGAAAAAAAAAGGTGTAAGGGATTACTCGAACGCAGACTCGGCTGGGAGAACTTAGTACGGGAATTGGTCAATAGAAATCACGTGATGATTCATTCTGACTTGGTGAAATTTTCGAGTTGCGGAATTTTTCAACTTCCTCAATCTAAATTCCAACTCGTACAAAAGTTGCGGGGACATTGCAGAAGCCTGAATCTCGCCTGTATTTATTAAACCTACTTCCCCTATTGCGGAAACAGTAAGATGGACCAGCATCGGCGGCACGGACCGGAGATCACAGCCACCCACAGCCACTCATCACTCTCTGAGCACTTCACCTGGTTGCTCGAATCCTCCTTGTCCATTTGCACCGGAGACCCTGGCATATACTCCAAATGGTCAGAGAATATGTGTTGTGTTCTTCGGGTTTATAGTATTCCCTTTAGACAGACGGGTAGGGTGCATGGTACTTTCATCTGACTATCCATGTTGCTAGCCTTTCTATATATCACCGACTGTGAGATTCGAGTCCCTAGAAGTCTTCTAAGAGAGTATATAATGCGCTTAGAGCCCCCAAATTCTCCTCTTAAATTCAATTCTGGTGCATGGCAGCTTTACATCAAATCACCACAATCCAACTGTTTTATTCACTGCACACAGGAAACAGGGTGAAATATGACTTAAAAAGGTGTCAGCTGGTCCAAAGATGAATCTTAAACTTTTGGCCGACTCAGATTTACAATGGATGAGATTCAAAAACTTGGCAACTCTCGAAAATTGCACTAAGTCAGAATGAATCATCACGTGATTTCTATTGGCACTTTTCCGTACTAAGTTCTCCCAGTCCCTACGTTCGAGTAACCTTGGTCGTGTTTTTTTTTTCTTCCTCAATTTTTGTCCAGTTCGTCTGAAATAACTTGCAAACCACTACTACTCTTACTGTTACTCAACGTAGGGTTGGTTACGAGTCTACCAAAGGACAATAGTGAATTAACTCCTCGAACGCCAAACTAACAGGCCTTGAGAAAACGGTATAGTATTTTGTCATAAACACCCCGTACAAAATGCCCGGGATAGTCGCCTTGCGGCTCCGCGGGTACTTTTCCCGGAAGTCGCGCTTGTACGCGGCGTGCTTCTTCTGCGCCCACAGCACCATCCGTACACCGCTCACCGCGAGGAAGAGGTCCGTGGAATAGCCAATGTGCTAATGGATCGATCGATGTGAGCTGAGTGGAAGGAGGTCCTAGTAATTCCCGAACTAGTTTGGGACTGGATGAATACATCGCGGGCGGTTGCTTCTTGAGAAGTAGTAGAGAATACAGCAGGCAGGACTGCACGTTGGATAGACGTCGGTTTATCGATATTCATCTTGTTGACAAGGTGGGCAGTTCTTAAGGGATCAAGGCACAGACCGGAGAAAGTCGACGAGTCTGCCAGCGTGTCGCTAGGACGTAATGTGTTCTTTAGTGCGGGGGCATTGATTGTAGGAGAAGAGGTAAGAAATGACTTGGGTTGTGCGTGTCGGACGGGTGGTTGGCCCAGGCTTGTAGACCGGTGACCGATCTGTCTACGGGTGCTCGGTCGGGCGGGATCCAGAGTCGTCGGCGGGGTTTGTAGATTGTTTTTCGCTGGGCCTCGTCTTGCGTTTTTCGACTCATTTAGCTTTGAGCCGCGAACCCAAATAATTAGATTTGGCGGGACAGAAAAGGAGGGTGGAACCTGTCCGTCCATCTGCCTCCCTTGCTGCCACCGGCCGAGTGTTTTGAGGGGACATGGTCGTCAAGAGTACGAGGTCGTCCATGGCAAAAAAAATATTGCAGGTCACGGGAAATCACAGGATCGAACGGTCGCTAGTCTTGCGCTAGTCGATGAAAGTAGACAGGGTCAACTTTCGCAAGCTCAAGATACCTGTCAGATCAGGAATATCCCGAGGCACGAGGGTTCAAGGGAATTATCTACTCTGCCTCAGGGAGACTACGCACGAGAGAAGATAGTCGTTCAACTTCTCAGAGTACTGATATAAATCTGAATCAAGCCGCCACGTAATCTCAACTCTCCTTCTTACCATGTTTATTGCCCGGCTGTCTCTTACTTTTGTGCTTATTTCTGTCGCACCATTCTTTTGCGCGCCTGCGGAGGCTGCCGAGGGGCCCAAAATCACGCACAAGGTCTACTTTGATATCAAGCATGGGGACACGGACATGGTTCGCAGTATGTCACCCCTTGTCCTTCGTTTGCTTTCGCTTACTTGGGCCAGTCACCATGGGTCTTTACGGAGGAGTAGGAATCCCATGCTTTGATTTCCTTTGCAGTTGAATGACACGTATATCTCAGACTGTTCCTAAAACCGTAGAGAACTTCCGCGCCTTAGCGACCGGCTTCAGGAAGAACGGCACTGAACTCGGCTATGGCTACAAGGGCTCCAAGTTCCACGTCGTCCTGAAGAACTTCGTGTCTGTATCGACCCTGCCGCCTCCTCTTTTGCGCTCATAAAATTCAATAGGATTCAAGGCGGTGACTTCAGTGAGCCGGTGATGAGCTGTACGGGAATTATCGTTAACTCTATCAGCCCGGGGTGACGGAAGTGGAGGAAAGGTACGCACAGAATTCGGTCTGC
The DNA here is from genome assembly GCA_029204335.1 of Mycena vulgaris. NCBI lineage: Eukaryota > Fungi > Basidiomycota > Agaricomycetes > Agaricales > Mycenaceae > Mycena > Mycena vulgaris. The sequence continues at coordinate 8,781 of JARGYA010000767.1, read as the reverse complement.
TCATTACCGTCTCTTATCCTCTTGCAGTCAATTTACGGTGACAGGTTTGACGACAAAAACTTGTAAGCTGCGTCCTCTCGCGAGCAGTATCGCCTCCAATCAAACGTGTTCAGCAAACTCCGTCACACTGGCGCCGGAACCTTGTCGATGGGCAACGCTGGAAGGGACTCCAACGGTATCCAATTTCACTCTGCTTATTCTTCTTTTCTGAGGTAAAATCACAGGCTCGCAATTCGTAGGTTTCATCTCATTGCCCCGACTCTCCTTACTCAATTTCAACTCAAGCTTGGTTAGATGGAAAGCACGTAAGAAGGTATTACCTTTCCAGTTCAAACTTTGACATGTCTGCTCTAGGTCGTATTCGGAAAGGTCATCGACGGTATGGATGTCGTCCGTGCCATTGGTACGTTTTTATCTCTACCAATTCCATCCCCCTCTCATAAAGCTACAGACAACGTCCCCACCGGCCGAGGAAACAAGCCCCAGCAAGACGTCATCATCGCCGACTCAGGAGAGGGACTTGTTCCTCTATATTGTCACTCCAACTTCCCATCTAACTTTTTTCTTCCAGCTCCCGGTGGAAGTGGAGACCGACACCGAGGGGGAAGAGGTGCGTGCCCCCCGTCTGCCCGCGCTGTCGTCGCTCACTTTCCCTTGCAGCGCCGGATAGGCTACGACCACGCGCAGCAGGAGCCTTTCGCGGCCGCTTCCAGCGCGTCATGATCGTTCCCGCGCCCTTCCGCAGCTCGTTCAACAATCCCAACGGCAACGGCGAGGGTGGCGCGACCACCCCAGCAGCGCGAGCGGGAGCGTCAAGGATGTCTGAGTCTCATTTGGCTGTTTTCTCTTAGTGTACTGTACTCTGTCGGACTGCGAGGGTGCTGTCGTGAGTGCACAACATAATGTATAGCGTATCGCGAGATATTCCTAGCTCTAGCAGATTCGATACATTCCGTTGAGATACAAGCGCATTCTGGTCGCTGTGCAACACGCCGAAGCAAAGGCAATTAACGGATTTTAGGAAACAAGGAATCGAGGCGTCGTGGCATGAGAGTACCGTACGTACTTGCGAAAGAGACATCTAACATCGGTGTGCCAAAGAACACTGGTGAATTAACTCCTCGAACGCCAAACTAACAGGCCTTGAGAAAACGGTATGTAGTATTTTGTCGCGAACACCCCCTACAAAATGCCCGGGATAATCGCCTTGCGGCTCCGCGGGTACTTCTCCCGGAACTCGCGCTTGTACGCGGCGTGCTTCTTCTGCGCCCACAGCACCATCTGCACGCCGCTCACCGCGAGGAACAGGCCCGCTGCGGGGTACGTGAGCGCGCGTTCATATATTCGTGGGAGGGAGGAGAGACGCACCTGCAAGGCTGCCGCTCATGGCGCAGACGGCGCCCCAGCCGAGCAGCTCGAAGAAGTAGTTCGGCGAGGTGAGGCGGAAGGGCGCGGAGAAGCCATAGCCCGTAGGGACCGCGCGCGTGCTTGTGCCCGCTGGCCGCAGCGCGCGGAGGGTCAGGTGCGTGCTCAGGTTGGAGAGTTGGGCGAACTGCGGAGGCGTTAGTTGATGGAGTGGGTGGAGGAAAAGGAGTCCGACGTACCGCCCAAACAGCCCACGCAACGCCGAGCAGCGTGGTATTGTCGCGCCAGGTGCCCGCGACAGCGGACGCGGAGAACCCCGGGCGGTATATGTCGTACGCGAGGAGGAGGCCTGAGAGCAGGTGGTAGTGGGCGGAGCTAGCAGATTTGTCAATCTTTGCGCGCGTGAATAGGAGGTATGTACGCACTTTTTAAAAATATTGAGCAGGGGCATCGTCGCGTGCGAGAAGCGGTGCACACTGCAGGAAAAAGCATCAGTGAAGCAGGCGAGAAAGGGCGTCCCCGAGCGAGAAAACACGCACAAGAGCGTCTCAAGTTCGCGTTTCGTGAAATGCAGCAGAACCATCGCGTACACCGACCTGTTTTACCACTTAGCAATAGTTAGCCACTACGCGGTATCGACGCACTTCTGCAACGCGCTGTGCTGTACGTCCTTGCCATAGAACAGCTGCGGGAGATGATATATGAGGGGGTGTATAATCAGCGGTCCCGCCTGCAAGTCCATAAACATCGAAGAAAGCACAACGCAAGGCGGACGCTCACGTATTCGACGAGGAACACCGTGCGCCACTGCACCTGCGGGCCGAGGTCGCCCACCGCCAGCTCCGCATCACCCGCGGAGCCAAACAGGATGGCCGAGTCGTCGCCGAGCGCCTTAGACGTCTCGGGCAGCGAGATCTTCTGGCGCGTGGTGGGGAACTAGCAACGAAAACAAAGCGGGTTTAGCGTCCTAGGGGCTGGAGACGCGACGCGGAGGACGCACGGAAGGGTACGCCTGCTGGATTGCTGATTTGACGTCCCGGACCGTCGGGGGCGGAGATGGGGGGAAAGACAAGGTCAAGGGGAGCGCAAGAGAGCGCAGCAGCGAGGTTTTCTTGCGGGCAGCAGTGACCTTTACTTGAATAGTTGACTCGGCCATGTCCAAGGTTTATTGGAGGAGGGGAGGAGGAGGATACTGGAGAGTCGAAAACTGTTTGGTCGCCAAACAAGTACTTTCTTTGCTCTTGCCGCCATGACATATCCAGTCCTCACATTGCCTTTCGATATAATATCCCAAATATTCGTCTATTGTCTCCCTCCCCTGGAAGACAATGCGCGACCGTGGAGAACTGACGCGCCTTTGCTTCTCACGAGAATATGCAGAGAGTGGCGAGACATAGCTCTTTGCACCCACGACCTATGGAATACCATGCACCTCGACCTCCGAGCACACTCGGTCCTGAAGGTCGCCCCGCTCCTGGATTTCTGGATCCCCCGCGCAGGAAATCTGCCGCTTTCGATGAGCCTCCTTTTCAAGGACCTCAACTATAAGTCAGAAATAGGGCTGGACGCGCTCGTCGCGCTAATTGCCCGCTATGCGCGCCATTGGACCACCATCGAGCTGCATATGCCAATCTCAGCATTGATGCACGTCAACCCCTCTGGAGAAAAACTTGCTTCGCTCAAGAAGTTGGTCCTAAATTGCGAGTCTGGGTTTCATGGCGACGGGAAGCGCGTCGCGCGCGGGTTCTCATGCGCGCCGCAGCTGCGAAAGGTGCACATGATGGCAGGCCTCTCCCCCGAGAGCATCGCGCTCCCGTGGCAGCAACTCGCGACACTCAGACTGGACAACTCGAATGCCATCCGATGTCTACAGGCCCTCGCCCTCGTCCCAAACGTCGCCAACTTCACAACCACGCTGTGGAGCTTCGGCGGTACGCCCCCTGCCACGATCTTGTCCCTCCCCCGTCTCGAATCCTTCAATTTTGTCCTGAGCCACGAGCGTGGGCCCGCGCTGCTCCGCTGCCTAACGCTCCCCGCGCTACGCACTCTCGAGCTCGACATCCCCGGCGCGGGCCAGCTCCACAACATCACCGACCTCCTCCTGCGCTCCTCCTGCTTCCTGCGGCGGCTCTCCGTCAAGCTCGGGCCCACGTGGACCGGCGACGATTTTGCGCGCCTGCTTGGGGCCATGGATACCCTTGAGGAGCTCGAGATCAGAAAGGGCGGCGAATGGATGGACGCGGTGTTCCGCTTGCTGACGGCCCAGCCGCGCCTCCTCCCGAATCTCCGGCTGTTGTCCGTCGAGCGGACACTGTCGCGCGGAGAGGATGCAGAGCTGCTCGCAGACCTCCTAGAGACGCGGTGGAATGTCCCTGCCGGTGTTTCTCTGCCCGTGCAGCTCAAGTCGTTCCGGCTCAACTCGCCGCTCACGATGCCTCCCGATAGGGAATCGGACGCTGTGTTGCGCCTGTGCCGCTTGCGAGCAGAAGGGATGATGGTACAAATTACATCCTCGGGGTCCTGGTTGTGAACTCGGTTTGTTGCTCTCCCGCAGCTGATCTCGAATAAGTACCTATATACCTATAAGACATGATGCAACCCTCGTTACAGTCGGTCCTGAAACTAATGAGAACGGCAATTCTTTTCTGCGCATGTTCTTGATTTGTAAATTCCATACCCAGGAAGTTCTGGGTTCGATTCCGGGACGACGGCATTATCTCAACAGCATTCCCGGTGACAGTACTGAGAGTTGACTGGGAGCATAACTATCTAGAGAACATTTTTGCGAGTGATATTTTGACCAAATATTTAGGTGAAAAATGAACAATCAGCCTACACAATGCTACTAGCAGTGCATCGATCTAATGCACAAACTAAACTGTTCCTTCCTTTCGCACTTGGTTAGCCTGTTCCACAATAAAATTTCTCGGGCTAAATGAGTTATCGAACCAGTTTTGCTGCTCAAGCAGGCAGATTCATTCACACACATCGATTCTGATTCCGGAATAGTCCAGAAGCACGGAGACCGTGAATTCAGCTGTTGTTTATGGTAGGATAAGTCCATAATGGCATATTTTGCCCCCACTGATACCCCAATTGCCGAGCCGCTCGACGTCCCCGATGAGCGCAGGATGATCCTCGCCTGCTAACGATGTGTTTGTATCCAGATACAAGGGACACGCGCCGCAGCGGCTGATCCAGTTATTGATAATCTCGATGTCCTCTTTCTTGCAAATGTCCCAACACAAATTAGACCATAGCGCGAGCGTCGCAAGCGCAAGCTCGCGCCATACATGGCATACACGCAGCAATAGCTGCGGGGCATATCCCACAAGCGGAAGATACTCCGAAGACTCGCCCCAGTGCCAAAGGAATATTTCCGCCAGGACTTCGTAAGGTAGGAACCGCCATGGAGAAAGAATGGACTGGATTTTGAAGAGCGCAAGCTTCAGCAGTGTTCCTCTCTTCCGTCAGGATGTCAACCTCATCGGGAACGTCCACAAGCGAGAGCATCTGGGCCACCAGTTTGCCGATTTCCTGCTCGGATCGGAACAGCTACATCTTCTCTTTCTTGTATAACCAAATCAACATAAAAGTTATGGTTATCTGTTAATCAAACAAATTTCAGCGGTTCAGGGTACATAGCTCCCACAAGAACACGATAATGGTCCGCCCCTTCACACACAAGGGCGATGCTAGCAGGATCTTGAGCTTGTTGACGCCGGTGGTAATGTTGTCAAATGTCTGCGATGAGTTAGCTACCTGCTCAAGTGACACCCCCCGGGCCCAGATGTCAATGCAGCGGCCCAGAGGTAGTGCTGGAGGAAGCGATATCAGTTGAGGTGGTGAGGAGGCCTCTCAATCCTACAACCGGCCGTGACGCCGCTGGTAGGCAGATACAGATCTAAAAGATAGCCATAAGAAAGCGGCTAAAATCCGTCTCGACGTGCTAGAGCCTGAAACAAGTAGAGAGTAAAGAATATGGCCGGTGGGGGGGGGCTCGAGGACAAAAGGAAAGCCGGTTTGTTGTTCCTGCCTGCCAGTGCGGTGCTCACGTACATGAAATGGTTGGCAGATAGGCCGGGCGGAAGATTACACCACAGGTGATACGCCGTCCTCACAGACCGCAGCTGGAAGCGCATGCCGATTTTAGTTGCAGCGACGACCGTCGACACAAAGCCTTCAATGGATGGTTCGCCTCCTTTGTTGCGCCACTGAATACAAACCGCGGAGCATTCCAACGGGCAGAGGTATCCAAGTTTGGAACGGTCAGTTATGGCAGTTAGACTAGTACTCCGAACGGAGTCGAATGCTCGGGAATCGGCTTTAGTAGTGGACTTGAACTTAAAGCTCAGAAGCTGTAGATCCACTGGAATCTAGATGAGACTGGATGATAATAGTGAAACAACGGTCCAAATCGGGAAGTGTGGAAAGGGTTCGGACGCGCCATGAAAATGCATGAATAAGGTCGAAGTAAATGTGTGGAAGGAGTTGAAGCTCTGTTTGGTCATGTCGCGTTCCATCTATAGAAGCTAACAAGACAACACAACTCTTAACCTCAACCACATCGGCCCCAATCGGCACCTCGAGCTCCGGATTCCCTGCCCATACCGGATGTCGCAAATCGCCCAGCGTTGGAGCTCGGAATAAATACCAGCCGACTCCTCCGCATTTTTACCTACAATTGGCTTACAGTATGTACTCGTAACTCCGCAACTGGCCGAAATATTCTTGCTGTATGCTCTCCGTTACGCGAACAACACCACCTAGCCTGCTCCTGTACCGCTCTTGGCGTGCAATCACCCTGTTAAACTCGCATTCTGGTCCGCCCTTCCCCACTATATCGAGCTCGAGGAAGCCATACATTGACAACTGGATTCGCACCTACGCTCTCGTCACACTTACTGGTCATGAAGAACTCTTCCAGAAATGCATACACTAATCTACCTAAGCTTCTCAATGACCTGGCGATTTTGCGGACGGTCGAGTTTGACGCCAGGTTTTCCGTGGATGGAAGTGCGCCGACGCTGGAATTTTGAGAAGAATTACCGTCTCTGGAGGTGGGCGGCGGCCTGGCAGAAATGGTTCATGATAGCTGGTATGATCATGAGCAGCATGAGCTCTCCCGTCAGACGCGTTATTCCCACACCCATCACAGAGGATTAACTGGATTCGACGTTAGACCCATTGGACCTCTTTAGCTTACTAGTTTGGCACCGTCGCGACACTTGTAGACCACAGCTGTATTTTTAGGGAGAAATGAGATGGTTGATCCTTGGTTGATTCGCGAATCCATGCCGTGAGCCCGCGAGTTATTTATTCCCTTGCTCCACAACCACCATGAGACCTGTGTCATTAACAACAGTCCTGCGCTCTGCTGCTGGCCCGCGACTGCGGGCCGCCCCTTGCTCTGCCTTGCCCCGTCGTTCAGGCTGTCCACCTTACACCGCAATCGGCAGTCAACAACGAATCCAATTATTTCATGGTGCGTTTGCCGCACAAGCCGCGCATGGGACCCGTATAAATAGTCCCTCTCGGCTGGCACCTCCCAGCTATACCACTTCCCGCCTTATTAACATGTCTGTGATTTCTGAAGCCCTGCGCGCGGTCCACTCGGTCGCCGCCTCAATCAGCCACACCCAAACGGTCACACCTGGGTCTGTGCTGCCATCGGTCCCCGTCAAGGAGGACGCGGCAGACAAGCCCGCGCCGTTCGTCTTCCCCAAGGGAAAGCACATCATCGTGCGTCGCGCTCTTCCTTCCGAACACTCATCCTGACGCGCGGCAGATCGGCGTCCCTGGAGCGTTCACGGGAACCTGCCATGGACAGGTGCAGGGCTACATCGCCCAGGCGGACGCATTCAAGGCCAAAGGCGTTGAGCAGATTACCGTAGTCGCCGTCAACGACGTCTTTGTCATGAAGTGCGTCGGCGCCCCGCTGTGATTGACTTGCGATTTACGAGGATCGTCCAGAGCATGGAAGGAGAACCTCGCTCCAGGAGGCACTTGTACGTGGTCCGCAACCGGTGCATCGTAGTGCTTACCCGCCCTCGCTAGCCGTGCGCTTCGTCTCGGACGACAACGGCGCGTTCAGCACCGCCCTTGGCCTCGTCTTCGACGCGACGCCCCTCCTGGGAGGCGTGCGCTCAAGGGTGCGCCGATTTCCTACGGATTTCTATTTGTATTCATCCTGCTGCAGCGCTACGCGATCATTGCCAACGGGGACAAGATCGAGACTGTCGCCGCGGAGGAGGCCGGCCAGTTTACCGTCAGCGATGCAAAGACGATTCTTGCGCAGCTCGCGTGATACAAAATAAAACACGAGAAGAATACACGAAGAACACTCTGTAATATCTAGTCCAAATGCTTGCCAAATCCTGCGTGATGGAACAGGCTAGCCAACGCTGAGTTGCATCCTTGCGAGTGTAACGCCATTGCAAGTACTTTCTTTCAAACGTGTCGAGATTTCGCGCAATTTCCGCTTCATTTCAGTTCGTTGAACCTTCACATCGTGTCCGGGGAGTGTACCCTGCAGACTTGGGGGCGCGAATATCAAAGAGAAACGACTTGTATTTTGAGTACAGAATCCACACAGCTACTGCGTCTGGGCGCCATACCCCCGTATCCCCTCCGCAAACGACCAAGACGTCTCGAGCTTGATCGACTCGGAGATGTGCGCACCCGCGGCAGTAATCGTAGCAATTTGGTACTAAACGACGCCAGTCAGTGTGAGGACGGAGGCGAAAGAAACCGCGAGACACACCTGGTCGATACTGCGCGCATCGCGGTAGAAGAGCACCTGCATGCTCTGCTGGATGATCGCGCGCGCCTCCTCCTCGGTCAGCATGTCCTCGCGCCCCTCGACGGCGCGGCGCAGCAGCGGCTGCGCGATGTGCGCGCCGTACCCCGTCGCGAGCGTCGACGCCGAATACGTCGTGCCCAGTAGATCCACAAACGCCAGGAACCTACACCCACCAGCGTCAGCATCACTTGTAAATCAGGATTCCGGGGGCACGCACCGTTGCCCGTCCTTGAACCCCCCGACGAGCAGCGAGTTCCACAGCGGGTTCATAGAGCGGCGCGCGTACATGAGCTCGGAGAGTAGTTGTGCACCTCGGCGGGGCCCAGCGTGTGCCCGTCGTGCGCGGCGAACTCGTCGATCATGAGCTCGTCGAGGATGCTCTGGATGTACTGGAAGTCGCTCATGTCGCCGCCCGCCCCAATTACGGTGTGCTCGCCGACCTTGTGCAGACGCTGGATGTCGCGGAAGCGCGCGAGGGAGCCATACGATGCTACACGACGCCAAACGCCGAATTCAGTCCAAGCAGCATTCGGCGTGAAGACGGCGCCTACCAAGGTTGTCGGCAGCCATCATGATGCCGTCCTTGAATTTAATGGCGAGGACACTCGTCCCGG